>JAAZTK010000008.1:0-50132 GCA_036507255.1 Megalothorax incertus | reverse complement strand
ATTTGAAGATACCTCGACTAAATTAGTCACTAATGTTATTAAAATTCTCGAGGAGAAATTGGGCAAAGAGACTGTTGGTGGCTACCTAAAAGGAGTTCCGAGTATATCCTCTCAGGTATGATTCAAAATTTGTGAATTTTTATAAAATGAAACTTAATTTATTTAAATTAAAAAAAATACAGTTGGAAAGGAGACTGAGAGAAAACTCTGAAGAATCCGAAATTCCCATATCCGACCGAGAAGCAACAGAAGAGGTTAATTCCGAAGCCAAACAAGTGGATAGGAATTCGCCAGTTTTCCGCATAGAATCCATAATTCCGGTGCTAGATGAGAACGAGAGCAACATTCTCACCTCGCTCAATGTAATTTTTTATTTGATTTTTAAATTTTGAGACAGTGTTAATTAATTTGTTTTCTATGATCTATCTAGGATATGAAAATGTCTTCTGATAATTGTCATATCCTCACTGAAGCAATTTGCATTTTCTCCTGGTAAGTTGAATTAAACGAAGCCCCCTTCCAAAAAAATAATTAATCAATTCAAATAATTTAATTTAACTATTAATTAACACAGGGATAAGGAGGGGAAGAATTGGGATGCGGTATAAATTACGCAAACTTCTTCCTATTTTGTCTAAATTCACTAAGCCAGAAGCTCAAGCCCAGAGGGATCTGTGGTTAAAAGTAATAGAATGTTTAAAACGAAATGAGATAGGTAAGAATTGGATTTGGGATTTTTAATATTTAAAAGATATTTAAAATTTGTGGTTTATTGGGAACGTTTTTAGAAGAAAAAGAGCTATGGCCTTTGTGGAATGAAACCTTTAAGACAACCGAAAGTACAGAAACAGGTTTGAAATTTGAAGTGCCTAATTACTACTATATTAAATTTAATTACTATATTATTATTATTGTTTACAATAAATATGATGCGGAATATTATTATTAAAGATATAAGATCATTTTGCACAACATGTACCCAACGGAGTCTACTTTCTTTCTTTCTTTATCCTTAGGATTAGTTGTAGTAGGTAGGTACTAGAATAAATATGTATGGTCTATAGCCAGAATACAAATAGTTTATATTTTTATTTGAATAGGATGCAAATTAGTTATACTTAAAATTTTAGGCTCTTTTTTACAATTTTATTATTTTATTCATCATTTAAAAATATGTACAAAGAAAGTTACAAATCTGGATTTTACAAATAGATACAAAAGCAGGTATTTCCTACTTATTCTTAGCTTTGATTTAAATGGCAGATAAGTATGTAAGTATCATAGTATATTGTACAGTTGATTAATACTCTTTCCAAACTTTTACTTCAAAGTTCAAAGTATCACATCCCCCTTCTTCCGCTTGGCGAGTTTTCACTGCTTTCTCCATACATTTCATCATCTCCCTCTTCCTCCTCATCATCCATTCCTGTCAGTCCATCATTTAAGGAGAACCAAATGCTTGTTGGAACATTTTGGCATGCTATGTATATTCAGAGTAGATTATTAGAAATGTCATAAGCAGGAAAAATTTTTAACTAGGAACTCCGTAATATCTGCACTTGAACTCTGTTTTACCTTGATAAAGGGCAAGCTCACGTTTAGATAATGGCGGGTTTAGATCACAAGGAGATCTGTAAGGAAATCAAGATTAGGAGCTTGCGTTTTAAAATATAATTGGGTTGCAATTGCATTTAAGCAAAAATTGGGATAAATATTAAGTAAATAGTAGGTACATACCCATTTAAGCTAAGGCTCATCAAAGGCCCAAAAGATGAATCAAAAACAATGGGATTTGACTCTTTCATCTTTAAAAGTATGCTCTGAAAGTACAAAATCAAATAGTAACATTATTTTTAATGTATAACTTTCTTCAAATGAGTGCGAGAAAGGATCTTACTTGATGGATATGCTTGAGACACGACGCTGGGTGCGAATGATTTGTAAAAATTGCAGTGAGTTCACCTGTATTAAATAATTTGTACATAAGATTCTTATGATAAGAACATCTCTCTTAAGCTTACCGTTATTTGTTAGCTGATTTTCTTGACCGGGTGTGAATAGTACAACATTCTGATGATCCGGAGAATCCTTGAGTTGGGATAGGAGAGGCATTGAATTGCTCTGATCTGATACAATGACAATCCTCTTAGCCTGACATCCCGCAATGTCATTGAGGAACTCTCTCGTTGTATACTTTTCCGTATTATCGGCCTGCATAATAAAAAAAAATAATGGATTTCATCCCCGATTAAAAAAATTGTCCAAATTACAATTCCATTAGAGTCAACATCCCACAAAAGCATATCGCCTTCAATAATCGTAGTCGGATTATTGAGATAAATGAAAAGTGTATCTGCACAATAGGTAGTTTCGCAAATACTCCTCAAATGGCCCCTCATTCTGAATGTTCAAAGAGGATTTAAAATTTTGATTCGACTCTCGAGTCTCAAATGCATTTCCTTACCCAGTCTTCATAGCTGATGAAAAATATCCTTTTCGACCTTTTCCTCCGACACTCCCTCCGGCCCCACTACTTTGCCCATTGGCATAAAATATTTTGATATTTTCTTTGAGGAAACCGATTTTCTGAAGCATTTCATCCACTTTGTATATGTTATTAAGGGAGGTAAACCCTGAATTCATCCTATTCCAACCTCCGCCAATAAGTACCCCTATTAAAAAAGTACAAATATGTTAATAAAGTAAGAAAAAAGTACATAAAATACAAAATTAGTACCCCTATCGCAAGTTTGAAAGAGTTTGCATCTTGTCCCAACACCTGTGTAGCTCGTGTCACACCTAAAAGTCATATTTGTCACTCACTAACCCCTCAAAGGCAACCTATTCAATTAGCATCATTATCTTAAAAATCATACCTTCTTGAATTAGTATGAGAAGGATCACAAAGGATTTTTGCCGTCTCTTCAACCGATCTCAGTTTGGGGCAAGTTGCAAATCCTGGGAGCGGAATACAATCGAGTAAATCAATCTGTGGTGCTCCTTCGTCTGAATTAGCTTGATGCACAGTTGGGAGGAAATCCATATGACACCTCTTTGGCTGCTGCCCGTTTCCTATGAATCTTTCCAGGAGGTTTGGACACCTCTCCTTCTTGGCAAGTGTTATGCAGGTGCTTTCTACAGATAATGTAAAATCATATATATTTTATATTATAAAAGAAATCTAATGATCAGATTCAATTTGATTATTCTCCAGTAATAATGCCACCATATCCTTAAATATTAATAGAGATTCAGTTTAAAATGCATGGTACAAGTTGAACCTTTAAAGGGGCAGATGGATAGGTACATATGTAATAATATAAGGGAGCCAAATAGAACTAGTATGAAATTGTATACCTCAACTCAACTCAAGAATGGAATTAAGGGTGGCGGCGTACCGCCTTTGATCTATAAACCTCAAAGAAGCCGCTCTAAGACCGGGCTCGTGGCACTTTTCGGTGAGGGCAAAGGATATTTTTCCCATGAAGCCAAATCTAAGCATTGTCTCTCATTTCAGCCCCCTCAGAGCTGTACAATTACTTAATCCTTTCTCTCATTGAACTCGGTCTTTTTTTGCGCTCCCTTTGAATATCACCGTGCACACCGACCAGGGATCCCCCAAATAGTTCTAATGACCACTTTTGCTGGACTAATTCCCTCAGTACTTTGTCGCTCCCTTCTACTACCTCTCTCATTAAATCCTACCGTAATAAAAATGACTTAAAAGATGGGAACAAATGGGATTTGAAATTTGCACAGTCGGGGTCCGGGGAGATCAAAGAATCGCAAATATCATAATCGTATACATGCTAAATATACCAAACTGATATACTATTTCAATATACTTATATATTGTAGGTGCATACATATATAGGTAGGTTCACTAGGTATAAATTATATTCTAGTACCTGGCAAAAGAAGCTGATGAGGTTCCTTGCATTGGGAAGTAATACCAAAGTCAATATAAAAAACTGCAACAAGATGTCCGAAGCTAGATTGCGGAGTTGGATCAATGGCGAGAACTAAATCATGAGATCCACTCGACTTTCCGTTGACAGAGTCCGGGAATATTGTGAAGACTTTGTTGAAATCTTTCATCTCCCCTTTGAAATGAATCCCCCTGAATTGAAATTCCTCTTCCTTGACTCTCCCTGCGTAGAGAGCAATCTTTGAGTCGCGAATCTTTGCCAGATTATAACACTCATCCTCGGATCCTAATCCAGACTTGGTACAGCGAGAGAAATCAAAAAATTTGAGAGCTTGGGTCGCCCATTTCCGAAGGAGGGTGCTCTCAGATTCGATAGAATTTGATGAAAGGATTGATTTCGGTGACGCTATGACAGGGAGAAGAAGGAACAAGAGTGCAAATTTAATTGGATGGGGCATTTTGAACTTAATTGGAGTGGAGATTTAAAAAATATCTCGGAAATCTTGTACTCGGAGATGGAAGGTTGACGAGTGAATGACAATGTTAAGCGGAAACTGAGTATAGAGATTGAAAGAGATCGGTGGAAGCGGAGAGGAGCCGATTTCGAAGAAGGCGGAGTCGCACACAAGAGCAGGGTTCGAGGGATTCACTGAAAGGGAAGGAAATTAAATGTTAAAATAAACACCACAAGAGATCAAAGAGATTTTGCCGATGCTTTGAAGTGCCGCTTAGCTCCTGGTCACCACCAACTAATACGCCTTGATGAGAAGGCCGGCCCACTCGTATCCTCTCTCAACTAACGAGTGGTAGTGGGCTGCTCTTAATAGAAATTTACTCCGAGGTTGCTTTGAACGAGAGAGTGAGATTTAAGAGTGTCGGGGCTCGAAGTTATAGTCTTTGTAGTAGAAATATGCCGCGTACTTACCTAGTATATGTATGCCAAGAGATTTTTACGACAAATATTCCTAGAAAACACTCCAAAATAATGGAGCTATTGCACAATTTGTAAGGGGTCCTTTTTCTCCTGAGCCATATGCTAATGGAGTAAAATAAATTGCAGAATTCGTAGAAAAAATTCAAGTAAATTACCTTTACTTTTGGTTTTATTGATTGAACTCAAATGTCAAAGCATAAATCCATTTATTCATCTCTATCACATGATGTTTCAATTACAACCAGTTATAATATACTATCGTACCTAATAAAATTTAGTATAAGGCAAAAGTATCGCTTAAAGAAGATAAAACTTGCAGTGATTTAAGACTAACCTAGTCCTAAGTAAGAGTTGGAATTTAATGGATAATAAAGGTTCACAATTTTATCAAAACACTGATTGCTAAACTTTTATCAAAACTCAATAGTCGACGCTAATTACAATAGTAAATGCAACTTTAGAGTAAGATTCGATTAAACAATTATTTAATTAAACATTAATATCAATAGCTTGACATGTCATTCAAAATTCAAATTCTTACATTGTAATTTGCACAAATGTATACATTTGGGGGCATTTAAAGATTCCTTTTGTCTAATAGTAATTTTACTAGTCCAGCTTAGCTTACTAGGCCTATATTGTATAATAGAAGGAATGTTCAATAGATATCGATAGTAGGTTATTAAATTTAAGGATAAGTACCTATATGAATTTACCTATTCTTATATCATTTCAGTATGCATCTGGACTATTTAAATTTTTAAATAGTAGGTACAGTACTCAATAATGTACAATAATATTACATTGGGTAGTAGTAGCACATCTTAACCCTTTTTTGTATGACATAAGATTAAGTTCTACTACGATAAATATCTGTAGATAAATATTTCCATTTCTCTTTATCAGTAGTAATTCTGAAATTCTTTTCGATTATCATTTTTAATGGCTTTGCGAATAGGATTATATCGTCCTTTACATATCGTATCATGTCACTGTCAGCTTTCAATTTTCCTTTCCCGTTTAAATTTTATTAGCATATTCGGTCATTTGACTTCCAGATAAATATATCATTCAATTCGTTCAATTTCCAACTTAATCTTAGCCTTCCTTTTATTTTAGTACAATATCAGTAGATATGATTTTGCACACGAATAGAGAATGTTGTACTACAATTACTACTACCTGTCTAGCGTAGCAGTTAATATTTAAATTAATGTAAAATTTAGAATTTTAGGTTTGTATTTGTAAGTATATCTGCATAAGTAGGAGTATGTAATACTCTGTAGATATGGGTAGTAGGTACACAATCACACAAGCACCCGAATTATAAATGTAAAGATTCACAAAAGTTTCTAATCTAGATTCTAGACGCTTGAAATTTTGTCGTATTAATTGATTACATAATTAGGAGTAAAGAACAGGATCTTTTTGTAAGTTACATAAGTAGTTATATAGGATTATGGATCATTGAAATTCTGAATTTATCTGCAGACACTTGATTTAATACCTAAATGATATTCAAAAGCTTTACAAACGCCGAATCTTTTGGAAAAAATCCTAACTATTCTCTTTCAAATGAATGCTTATATATCGTATAAGTTAGTAGTAGATAAATACACAATTCCCGTTTAGATATCTTTTAGTATTTTACCTCTGTCCGTTCATTAGCATTTCCGATTGATTAGGAGAATATATATATTTAGTAGTACTTTGATTTTGTAGAATAGTTCTATATAGCTCTTTCTTGATTGAAGATTCTGGTGTGCATGATGATTGTTACGCAAGGTCGAATACTTAAGAATCCTAAGGTAGGATTAGACACATAGCATAGCAGGCAATGCTTTTAAGTTTTAAGCAGTTAATTAATTAGAGGTAAACCTTTCATAATTCTTTCTCCCTTTAAAGAGAAATTGTAAATGATAAATTGGAAAAAACCTTCAAAGTTCAATATTTTGCAGAATAGAACTCTAGACACAATATCATGCTACAAAACATGGATAACTTGTATTGTTAATTTAATAATTATGTAATTAATTAATATCTAATACATACTAATATAATATTAATGAGTCGTTTGCAACACTTTTTTATATTCGTTTCTTGATCATGTTGTAGAATGTAGATTCATTTTTTAAATTATTGCTCTATCCCTTCAATTAAAAGATGCAAGATGAAGTATTATAGTATATATTCAACAAATGGGTTGAAATATAATCGTAATATCTAACAACATATCAATCCTTAGCGTTCAATTATATAACAACTCAATGAGGAGCTTTCCCTTTTTTCGAGATCAATATCCGCTCAAGTTTTTATAAAAAAAACTGCAAAATGCAATAAAATTTTATATGATTATAGCTTAGGAGTACACATTAAAATTGGACAAGTATACGAGAAGAAGGAATATGATTTTTGGGATATGTCACACATTAATTCACAAAAGTTTGGTTTCAAATATCCTTAATATAAGATAAGTACAACTTACAAGTAATATAATTATTAGAGTATGCGCTTAAAGCCTTAAAACATTTTAAAATATTTGGTTTAAAGATTTAGGAAATTTGGCCTGATATGTGGATAATACAAAGGTTTTACAAAATGTAATTTATGATTGTTTTTGGTATAAGCAGAAAGTTTTGAACCCTTGATGAGAAAGCCGAAAGATTTTGTTTCATATAGTTATAAAATACTGCTTGGAAAATACTTTATAATTGTCCATAATTTACAATATATTTGTAATTTGGCATTTTTCAGGATTTGGAACAGTGACGGTTTCGAGTAGCATCCCAAGAGTCAAGTTCAGTGATAAATGTACACATTTTGCACATGGAAGGATAAGAAAGATAGATAGGATTACATCATTACATATAAATATTAGCCTTTTTGGATGCATACGATATTATATCGAGTGTATCATACATATATTAAATAGTGCAATATAAAATTTGTAGGTTTTTGGGTGCATACTTTGGAGAATTTTGATTATCAGAGGTTAGATAAGTATCGAATGAATAAGACTCAGGTTTTCAAGTTTGGAAATATACATTTTTCTAATACCTATATATAGATTTATATAAGAAGAAGTTCATCATTGCGAGTGATTATCCCAATTCGAAGATGATTGATTGTTTTGCGAATATGCTTAAATTCTTTCAAAATTTTTGTTCCAAATGATAAAGGTTTCTTGTACTTTTTTACGTTTTGCCACAATTGTAGTCTCGTAGATTTGGTTTTAAAAATACTGATCATTTTTTAGGATAAAAAGCCATTTTAAGGATTGTATAAATTCACATTGGAGAAAGTTGGGAAAGCTTTTTGTTTTGTATCCGTACATGCATTTGGGTAATTCAGTTAAATATACAATAATTTGGAATGTATATCGATATATAGAAAGGGTACGGAACACATATCTGTATATAGAGAGATCAATATTAATTCCTTTAGCTTTAAATGTTCGCCTAAAAGTATTGTAGTTTATGCCATTAGCTAATTAGTGGAAATTAAATGGAAAACTCTAATCGATTGGCTTCTTCCTCATAACTCGAACTCGTAGAATAACCTTTAACTTGCTATCAAAGCTTTTCCAATAATGACGGCATTTAATTGTAAAGAGTAATAAAAAGATGTAACGATAAAATGAAAGTTTTTGCATTCTCGGAAAAAAGTCCTCCAAAAAATATTTGTCAGCCTCGGTAGATACATATATTAATTCTTGAGGAGCTTCCCTGCCCTTTCGTTTGCAACAGAAATCCGAACTTCGTTGGATGAAGCCTTTGGAAAAGGGAAAGTATTTTTTTGATGAATTGTAAATTCTTTGCATAAGTATAAAAAAGTTTGACATACTTTCATATTGATGCGATCAACTTGCCGATTTTGGTTCTCAACTTCCGAGCCCATATCTAGTGCCATATTTCTCAAATTTCCAACCATCGTTGATACTTGACCCATGTTATTTTCCATTTCATCTTCTCGAGCATCTTGTGTGTACCTTGAGGAAATAATAGATATGTATATTAAGTTACATTAGTATGCAGAGTATAATATGTCACTCATTAATATTATATGCATATCCTAATCTTAAAAGATTATTGAGGATTAACTTACTTTCCAATAAAGCCTCCATAGCTCACAGCTCCATTTGAGTCAACTACGCGTTGCGGTTGTCCCGACACTATTTTACCATCCTCGTTACCTTTCCAGGTGCCCTGGTCTTCTTTAAAGTCAGAAGCTCTGAAAAATGCATAGGAAATATTAGGGGAAATATTCTATAGGTAGGTCCATAAGTTTTAAAGTTTTAAAGTTCAAAGTTCATACTTTTTCCAGGGTAGTACACACAGGCCACAGCACTTTTCCTGATTTTGGTAATTAGAAACTTTTAGATCAATATGCATACATACGAATAAAGTATGCAGAAAAAGATGCACATACCATATCTTCAAGATTCTTTTCCGCTTCTCTCATATCCTCGTTGATTTGAGTCATTCCTTTACATTACAATAAGTATTTCAATTTATTCTCAATCTACATAGATTGTACTTGTAATAAAATATCTAAATATTAAGTAAATAACCTTTCTCGATACTGTCGAGCTGCTCTGTTGATTATATTTTAAACATATTAATTAGTTTGGAAAAATTTTCAAAAATATATTAATTTAAATGAAGTTTTAAAAGGTGTCTCACCTCCTTGATCGTCCAATGCTACAAGAGTACGGATTCCTGCTTCTTTGGACTATCATAATAGTATTACGAAATCATTAGATTTGAAATTTTAAGTTATTTATTTAAATTGCTCTAGGTAAATGTTCAAGATTGTAGTACACACCTCTTCGCATAGTGAAAGCATACGCCGAGTACTATCAAGGGACTGTGAAATCAAATAAATTCATTAGTTCAAATATAGTACAATACATTGCATACTAGAATTCTCAAATTGCTCTTTCATTAACTTCTCTTGAGAAAACAAGGTTTAAATATTAACTGATATATCCTACTACATCCTTTGGCCCTTTACTATCCCCAAATAATTCAGAGTTATTGATTTGATTCATCTATGTTGTGCAGAATATGCTAGTACTGCTTTGGTTAAGCCATAATGTAAAGTAAAATTGGATTGAGCACGTGAAATGAAAATCCATTAAATGTTAAATCTCCTCATTGAAATAAAAAGGAGTCTTCTTTGGCAAATTCAGCCCATTTTCCGCATAATCCCTGTATTTTTTCCGTGTTTATTTCTTAGACGTTTAATGGCTTGTGAAAAAAACTTTTTCACCGGAACTCGAGGAATCTGAGACAAAGTTTTGAGAACTTGAGACGTCTGTGAATTCACAAATTGCGATCCAAATCTCTCTTTTATTCTTTTATAACATCCTCTAACATCCTATTTGCAGCAAAAGCTTTGTTTTAATGTGGCAGGCAAAGTATATAAATTCTAATTTCTAAAATCCCTTTCCCAGATCCTTATAACCCCTATACCTACCTATTGTATTGTATACGGCCACTTTCACCGTTTCACTTTCTCCCAAGGTCCTTTACTTGATTCTTTCCATCCTCCGTCTATATATATGTATATGCAATAGTGGTATTCAGATCCTTAATTCTATCCCTAGAATTAGATTCAGCCTTGCATTCAGTTAGTATCTGCCCCCCCCCCCCTCATTTGAATACTTTAAATTCCTTTATCATCAATAGATCTACCTATGATACATCTTTATATATCAAAACCAAATAGGCTTAAAATATAGATAACTTTCAATAAAAGCATATACCTATTTGAATTTCATATTCTTCTGAAATCCCTTATAAACTTTTATCTTTTTGATAAATGGATTTTTATTGATTCCCTCGGGCTTACAGTGCATGGATATTTCAGATATTGCATTTTGGATGCGACCAAAATATATTAACAAAGGAAACTCGATTTACATTTTGATATATTATTACAATATAATACTTCTTACAGGCCCCTAAGGATTTATGATACTTAGGATTAGGTACTATTGCATTGTAAAGTAATAGTATACTAATATCGTACTATAATCGTTAGAGATATATATGTACAGAGATGTTATATAATATTAAGTAATGATTCTTGTCATTTGCTCTGGGACAATATATTTTGTAAATCTGTATACTAGTCCTACGGATATTAATTAAGAAACATATTACCTCATCTGTGACTTGGTTGGTTTTGAACTGAAGTTGCTCCAACTCTGTCGATATATTTAATTGGTTCATAAATATATTTTATAATCTCTCGATTGAATTCGAATTAAATACTTATCCTTAAATATACATTATTAATACATATTTATAAATTATTTATTGGAATTTGAAATAATATGCAATACAGTATACTTATACGAGTATTATACCTGTTGGTGGTTCATTTTGTGCAGGATCGAGGGGCGGTGGAGGAGGCATTTTGTCCTGAAAATTTTAAGGAAATTAATTCACTCAATATATCCATATCTGTGTATTAATTCAAGGAAAAAATCAATTTAATATAGGCACATCCTTTTTCCCCATTCTTTCTTTTGGTATTTTGTATTGTAGTATACGCTATATGCAAATTCTACCTGTTACTTATACTCATTGTTTGCACGATTAGTGGCATAATATATCTATGTAGGATATGATTATAGGCATGTAGATTAAAGTGTCTAGAGACTAAAAGCCCGATATCATAAGCAATCTGTTGAATTGAATGTAAAAATAAAGTGAAAAGTCAAGAATTGTATTTTCTTTAAAGCTTCAGTACTGAAGAGCCCTAGGGGAAATATTTGCTTATCCAGAGTTGCATATCAAACATCGAGCATTTGAATTTACATTTATAAAAATTAATTTTATTCGCTCATAAAAGTATAATGGGAAATGATCTACCTACATTCATTAATCCGAAAAGTGAAAGTAACTTTTTTTGCTGCGAAAGAAGTTGAATTTTAAGAAGGCTTATTAGGTACCTGTTTCGTTTATATGTTAATCCTCTTCCGAGAATGAAATCCGAGCTCACAAAGTTTCAGCTAACGTATTATATTATTGCAAATTTAAAAGTTTCCCAGCCTGGAGGGCTATCACGTTCCTAAACCGAAGCTCTGTCGGAGGAATTTGTTGCTCACAAAATTCCAAAATGGAGCAGCCAATATAAAACTGAACTTTCACCGACTTTCTCTTCCTCGTCCTCCAACTCCTACTATTGTACTAAAGAGATCTCTATATATTCCAGCTACTTCTGGAAGAATTTGCACACTCACTTGAGTATAGAGCGTAGGCAGGAGTTTGAATTACCAGTGTGTCTGATCCTTTCGTCAGCTCTCCGAGTCGTAACTGCTACCTATGCCTATCCACATGCTACTAATATATGTAAGTCTATAGGCCGTAGTACTACTCCGATTTCAGGATTTGGGTAGTGGGAGCAAATTTACAAAAATGGGGGACCTGCTTTTCTTTCAGAGATCTGCCCATTTCCCATTGTATTCAGACATAGGGGAAAGGCTCACTTCGCTTTCTCCCCCTCTGCCTCCTCTGGGCAATGCGGCACCCAATAGAAATCGATAGCCGAGGGCGTCCGAAAACTCCCGGAGAAAGCTCGGGAAAACCCCAAGTGAAAGGGATATCCTAATAAGCGAGATCGGACAACTTCGGAGAAAGGAAATCTCCTACCTCAATATTTAAAGGGCTCTCTCTTACCTCCTCCCATTCGGGACCCAAGGCATTTGCCATTTTACGATAATACTACATTGTACAATACTATTGTATATATGGATGTGGAAGCAAGAGTTGTTGAAAAGAGGTAGGTAAGTTACATGAAGAGATAAAAAGTTATACATGCCTACTACGATATCAAGCTGTAAAAGGAACTTGTACTACCTACCTATGATATGATCCCCTTTATCGCAATCAGACCACTTGTACGAAATCCCTTGAGCTTTTACCTACGGCTTTATTTCTCTATCCTTTTTTCCTAAAACTTTTTAAAACAAACTCTCAATAGAACTTTTGAACATAGTATAAAATCCACAAACTCGTAATTATAATTTATAAATTAATAGATATATCAAGTATACATTATACCTAGGTACAATACTTTTTTGTATCGTAGATTCTAGTAGGACCCTATCAAATATTGCAAAGCTATCCTGCTTTGAGTGTTTTCTACTGATAAAATATTTATGCTGATATAAAATTATAATAGCATCCCTTTAAGTTTAGATCTACGCAAAACAAATATTTATACCGTAGTATACGGATAAATAATAGTAATTAGTAATACCCTACTAACTCCATGATACAAAAATAGCTTTGAAAGCATATATTGTACTTCGATATAATATTAACTTACTGTATGAGAAAAAAATGCAATAAATGAAAGTTTAAATATTATTTAAATAAAAAATATTTAAATATTTCCTTTATTTTCAAAAATTCAAGAATAATTTGAGAGCGTGGTTAAAGAATCTTTTAAATCTCGGGGCATGTGGTCAAAGGATGAATGGTTCAAAAGGTCAAGGATGTCAGAGTAGTAAAAGAGTTGAATAGTTTTGCTCCAAATCTCGGGTGAATTTTCATCTTTGAGGAATTCTGTAAAAACAAATTATTAATAAAAAAGGCTTGCACATAGGTCTTTCAGTTTCTACCAATACTATTAAAGGCGTACCTTTGAAATAGATCTATATTTCCTCTAAGCAGTTCCTCAAGGGGAGCTAGCCTCATGATTGATATTTGCGAAAGTAATGAAATAAGCTCAGGAGTCAATTCAGGATCTTCGGAAGCCAAAAGTTCTGAAGTGATTAGCCCCCAATCGAGAGATTTTATTATCCTCTCGCTTTCCCGTGTCCTCCCACGATTGAGAGAGTTCAAAAGAAATTCTAATGTAACGCTCCGGAGATTTGAATCCAGGCTGGAGAGGATTAATTTTGTAGCGATTGATTCAACATTTTGGATATTGATAAATGTGAGGATCTTGAATAGGATTTTAACTTGCTCTTGATTTAAAAGCGAACGATCAATGACCACTGAAAGAAATTTACAAAATTACAAATTACAAGATTTATGTACTTATTTTTAAAATGGGTAGCTGCAATTTACTTTTTGTATAACGCTCAAATTTTTTCGTCAACTTTGGGTCGAAAAGATGAAGGTAGGAAGCAAAGTAGAATAGTTTTAGGTTTATTGAGACTACTTCTTGACGCTGGGTTTCTCGGCTATTGGAAAATGGAAGCCAATCCAAAAAGTATTTGGTCAGGTCTCTTCCGCAAGTCTTTTTCAGCGTTTCAATCTATACGAAAAAATATATCAAAAAATGCCTCATAACTCATAAGCTAGTAAACTATTTTATAATGAGCATGAATCTTTGATCCAATCAAAATTCAACTTACTAATCTAGTTCGGTCTTCTTTCGAAGCAAGCTCATTCTCAATCTTATCCTCTTCAATTAAATGGACCATAATGTCGACGATGGAGTGAAGGATATTTACACTTTCTTCATTCAGATTGGAGGAGGATCTTTGATGCAATGATGGATCAGCACCTTTTTTCCCTGAACAAAAAAAGAGATTTATATATAAAAAATTTACAAAAAGGGAGGATGCATAAAATATTTTATGGAAATGAAGGGTAGAAAGGAAATGGTTATTTTGAAATTCAAATGCAAAGTGTTGAATAAAACAAGAGTTTCTAAATATTTGAATTCAGGATTTAAAGATAAGGATCGTTTCACCTTCTCCAAAAGGATTGGATGCTGAATTATTTAATTCTCTTTCTGAAGGTCCAATTTCGATCCAAATCTGAAATAGCGTGGGTAGGCAATTCTGAGCAAACTTTGTCCAGAATCCAACCTCTAATCCTTTGTTCTTATTGTTCGAGGACAACTCTTCTCCGTAATATCCAGCAGGAAAAATGTAGATTCCATCCAATGGCTGAGGATATTCAATTGATTCCTTTTGCACAGCTCCTCCAATTAAATACTTTTTCCTTCTCTGCTCGAGGCATTTTGCTATTACATTTATAACCCGAATCCGCTGCTTTAAAGAATCACTTTGCCTATCAAAGATCTCTACTTTTAAAGTCCCCTTTTTATTCGTTTCCCCTTTAGAAGTAATTAACTCTAGGACTGAGGGTAGTAAAGATTGAATTGATGAAGAAATAAGATTTGGGAAGTGAATGTTGAGAAGAGTGATGAAAGAGAGTGTGCCAAATCGGACTTTTTGAACTGAGATTATTCAGCGAACAATTAATGTAATTTAGGACAGTGTTCCAGAAAGGTTCCAATTGACTTTCGCTAATCTGTGAATAAATGTGAATAAAATTAATGGATTTTAATTAGATTAATTTAAAATAAATCAAACCTTTTGAAATATTATTCCTGCAATCTTTAAATTCTCTTTCCGTACAACATCCTCCGTGTCTGATGTAATTGATGATATTTTTTGGATGATCCTTTCCAGGTTGGACGAGAGGAGGTGGTCGTAGGAAGTAACCAGCTCAAGAAGGCCTTCAAGGGCTCCCTTTTTGATGTTGACATTGTGATGATTTAAAGATGATAGGATATCCTGTAAAGGATTTGCAATTATAAAAATTAATTGAATGCCAGCAAATTTTAAATATTATTTAATTACATCCAAGGTCTGCTTCCGCTTCGTTGAAGCCTCTTCCTCCTGAGGATTGGCAAGTTGTTTGCGAATTAAAATCTTTTTTGTTTTTAAATTCAATTCCGTCTCGTTTTGAGCTTTGAGAAGCGATAGGGACCCTTTTAATTGAGTCTTGGCCTAAAAAAGTATTGTCATTTTTTAATATAACATTTTAATTAATTAGTTAGTCTTTACCTTCTCTTTCTTCCTCAGCTTCTTGTGTTTGGCACTTTTAGCCATTTTAATTAGGTTAATTACTTGTTACAATTTAATTAATAAAAATAATATTAAAATTCACAAAAGCACATTCTCAGAATCAGATTTGACTTGCTTTGCCGCCGCAGTAGTTTCGCATTATTTGACTCGGAACGGTCTTATTTTGGACGCTTTGATACTTTAGATTGCATTGCATTGAAGAGTTACCTATAATTTAATTGCTTTTAAATTGTAATTCGCAATTAATTATAAATCTACATATAATTAAATTACGATATTTAGCTCTCGTGAATAGTAGATATATATATTGTACTAGTAGTACTCGTACGATATGTAAACACATCTTTACTAATATAAAACTTTGTGCTTTACTTAGGATTAATTTTATTTACAAGTTCATAGGTCTAGGTTTAAATACATGTTCAAATAAGTTATCAACTTATCATATTTGTCACCTCCTAACATTTTGATGAATTTTGAACTCTAGATCAAGGATTTCTAGGAATTTGAAGTTAAATAAGATTTGATTGTTTTGTATGTGAAAGTTGTGTACAGTATAGTCATGCACATGGATTAAAGGTCGTTAAGTTAAAGGCTCTTTTTATAAGATTATTGGCACCGAATGGTTATTGTACTAATTGCCCATTAAAGCAATTATAAACTTTTATTACCCAATTCATAATTTGAATTAGTTCGTAATGATCTATAAAATTTCTAAAAGCATTTTGGCTTATAACAATTAAAACTCAGCAAAAAATATGAAATATCAACTATTTTATACCTATGTAGAATTAGATATCTCCCCACAAAGTGTATGACTATGTGGTCTTTTAATGATTTTTTAAAAATTATTTTTATTATTTGTATAATACAAGTGTTTGGAATTTCTTTCCTTTGCAATGCAATATCTATTGTAGTAATAGTATTTTACGGTCCCAAAAATTATTAAGATCTAATTTCATATGGAATATCCTGATGAATTAATATTTAAACGCGATTTATGAATCGAATGAAGATCATTCATAAAAAATAGCTCATTACATTATTCATTTAATTGGCTCATTTGCAAAAATATAAACAAATCGAGATATACATAATTAATATTGTATAAATAAGTATAAATAAATCGCGTCAATCTTACAATATCTCATTTTGTCTGGAATTTTTGAAAAATTAATTCGAGCTTGACCTGATTGGTAAAATCAATAAAAAATTTTTGTACAGGTTATGTTAAGGTCTTGAATGTCAATGGCTAAACTTTTTTGCGAGATAATCTTTGAATCCCAATGATCTTTGAAAATAAGTATTAAATTATGAATACGGATATATCACAAATGTTACAAAATGTCAGCGATGTGAACTCCGTAATCAAAATTCTTTCATAGAGTAATATATTCACGCAAATTATTACGATACATATCCCTTATCTTGAGGTCCAATCAAACTAAAATAATGAATCGGTTATGGCAAGTTCATGGTTATAAATTTCAAGCTTGAGATTAAATGCTTTGAAATAAAATAAGTAATTAATGATAATGAGTAAGACGAGTATAATAGCATCTCAATCCGGATGAGTTTTCAAATCTACAAGCGCCTAATACAATATATTAAATTAATTTATTGGCGTATCAATATAAAAATTGGTGGGAAAGGATGAGAGTATGAGAAAATGTTTAGGTGGTGTCTTCTTACACTGACACGGGTCAAATTAATCGGATTGCATTAATAAATGGTTCATTTCTCATAATAATAATATAGATTTGTCTTATTAATGGATGGGGGGAAGTTTAGGAATTCTAATTGATATCTTTTATGGGTTTCATTCACACACGTGTGTTAAAGATACGGATATTGCAAAAATTTTGCAGACCATCGCATTTATTTTTATCCATTATTTCATAAGGGAGATATTGCACTATAAAAAAGATTCATTAGAGATTAGGCATTTATATATTATCATACTTTGTAAAAATTAAAAGCATGAAAATGATAAGCTGTACATTAATTGCGTACATCAAGGATGCTTCCAGGCAAAACCAGATCAAATTAAACGGAATAAAAGTTGACGTGAAAGTTTGAATTTGATTGAATGACGTTAATTGCGAATTCTTAATTCAGATCCCTTTATTAGAGAAATAGAAAGAATTGCGACGAATATATTCTAACTAAAAGGATGTAATTTATTTAGCCCGAGAAGAAATGGCAATAAAATGACATTTTTCAGAAGAATTTTTATTAATGATGGTAATGTTCCAAGAGTGATGAAAAAGGTCGTGTCATATTGAAAACTAATCTCAAATGAACAAGTTTGTCAGAATTCCTGTGGGATGAATGGATTGCTCATTCTTTTGTTAACTAATGCTTAATTTTATGAATGACATTATTCGCAGTGTCGGATCGAATTCAACTCACCTTTTCTTCTTCCCCCGTCATTGTTGAGAGCTACCTCGGGATTTAATCAAAAGGTGCTCGTGACGAAAGTGGCGATGACATCCCAAAGGAGAAGTGAAAGGTAAATGTATCTTTTAACCTCTAAGTAGGTTGTCCGGGTAGACATCGTCCTACACAATTCTGGATAATTCAATCTTATTATTTTCATACTTGGTAAGGCAGGAACGGAGTACCTGATCAGTGATCAGATATTTCAGGTATTTGAGTTATGTGTAATTTGTGGGTAAACAACGTGGGCGGTTGATCTAATCAAATTTCGCATGTGATTTCAAAAGTCTCGACGGAATTTGAATTTGATTGAGTATAATTAAAAGTTTAATCAAGTGAAGAAATTATAGGGGAGTGAATAGAATAAATAAATTACAAGAACTCGAGTGGAAATCAGGTATACTATTATTAATAATGAGATATTATTAATAATGAGCTATGGGATTTCCTGTAGAATCCTAAGAAAGATGAGGAGAGAGAGAGAGAGAGAATTAAGAATCAAAGCATTTTTAGCCATAAAAAATGCAAAGTTTATTCAATTTTTGAATGAATGAAATAGGATCTAATAGGCAAATAGGCTAATAGTAAGTAGTTCTGTGTAAGCTATGTAGTATTATATGTGCTCGACGACTCGTACATGTGGCCTATTGTAATTGTAAATAGATCTATACGTAGATCTATTCTCTTGGTTGAACTGGAATCGATTTCTCAATGAAAGTCACACAATCGACATACCTCATCTTGCATTCAGGAGCAAACTGGATCTGGCTACATAATTTATATTCTCAAGACTTCCTTTCAAGCTTGGAGATTGGGAAATGTATTATAAGAAGATATTCAAAATAATACAAGCAATTCCAAGATTGCAATCAGTTTTAGCATATTGCTTGCTTCTTAAAGTTTAAACCTCAAAGCATAGATGCTTGTGTAAGTTTTAGCATCTATAAAAATCTTAAAAAGTCCAGGCTCACGTGCAATTGATGAATTCATTTCTCTTTAAAGATGAATGAATGAATATTTCGTATAGTACGATATTAGGGGCAAACTTAAACTTTCAAACGAGGTGAGATTGCACATTGAGATAAGCGGGTATTAAATCTTATCCTTTGAGAGAATGCATGATGATTAGAGTACGAAAGCTGTATAAGAAAAAATTAGCTTATATAAAAAAGGGAACAATTGAGCATAAAAAAGTGTCAGGGGTCAATTTGATAATGAATAATTTAAATCAACGCATGAATGTAATTCTCTTTTATGTACCCCCGCCCCCATTTCCCTTCTCACAGTTCCATATGGGATCAGATACGTTCAGAATCTTTGCCAGGAGCAATTTGACCATTGTCTCTCGATGGCGGGGAGGGTTCCTCCAAAACCACCTCCAGGATATGAGGAGGAGTCGAGGGCCGGTCTGAGAAATCCCTATAAAATCCCACCTCTGGACCTGAATCTTTTCACAGTTCTCATCCCAGCTTTCGCCAATCATTTCCTCCTCGCCTCTCTCCTCCCAGCGAGAGAGCTCCCTTTCAATTGAACACAATTGTAAACTTTCATCTCTTCTTCGCCAGCTGAGCTAACTAGCGTCACCATCTCAAGGCTACTTGAATACTTATATATTTCTCTTTAAACTTCTTCAAAATTATTTGGTTCTAAAAGAAAGAAGACACCGCTGCATCCTATTAATACTATAATATATCCGTATAACTCTCTATATTATATTATTGACCATTTGAGTCAAAAGTTCTCTTTGAATCTTGTACATTTCTTTACATTAGAACCGTTTACTCTCCTCCCACCAACCAGTCATTTGGTGTTCTCGTACGTACCAGATAGCTCTTTGACTCTTAAAACCTTCATCCAGCTGTATTCTGAATTCATACTTGTCATATCCCTCAGGATCCTCAGACACAGCACATATACCCCCAAGGAATCACACAGCCTAAACAGAATTCTAAGATATTTATTTCACACAGCATACACAGTCTACTTACTCTACATTTCAAGTCTCCAAGTCTCCAAGTCCCTTTGCCAGAGATCGCTCTCGTTAATATTAAATATTAAATCAAGTCATCCTTTGTGATATCTTCAAGTTCTTCATCAACAAACATACAACAAATACCGATATAATGGCTCATTCCAATCACTTGTACGACTCTCTTAAAATGTTCACAATCCTCATACTCCTCTCATATTCCTGCACATTTCTTGCTGTACTCGGATCGCCCCGACCCGGAGGAAACCCTCTACAAGAACCAAGGGCAGCAAGAAATCTATACCTGGAACCTGGAAAATCAAGAAGAGGTTCTTCAGATGATGAGTTGAAGAGGATGTATGATGCAAATTACAATGCAACGATGGCAGGTCAAAGATTACCGGGAGGAATGTGTCCAGAAGGAGGGGCTCCAGGTCCAGCTGGGCTTTGTCGTAAATCTGGACTTGACATGAAAGAGTTGACCATCTCTCTCATCAAGCAGGACATCCTAAGAAAGCTGAGGATGGACGAAAATAGACTTCCAAACATTACCGGCAAAGATTTTCCAATTCCTCCAAGCTACCTCTCGGAATTCATGGATGAAATGCAAGGAGATGCACCTCGAGATGACTACTATGATGACGAGCATGCCTTCACCGAAAAGATCATCGCTTTTTCCAAATTCCGTAAGTTGCCCCATTTTAAATTGCCTTGTTTTATTTTCTGACGATGGTATTATGGTATGCATTATATTTGGGATTTTTTTGTACGGATACTGGGAAAGCCCAGCATTCGAATTTTGTATGTACCCTACTATTCTTTAGTACATATTATTATCTCAGGGTATATCTAACTTCGTATTGGATCGAATTACTCCTTGGAATGGAATACATACGGATATTTGTAGTAGATTCATATCACCTACACTTACAGAGTATGATATAATCAACTGCGAATAACTTTTTCAATATTATAGGTATATTATTTTATCCCTAAATAGAGATATTTTTATGTAGAATACAGCTCCATAGCCTTATTAGTAGCCCATTCAAAATACCTCATGAGGTATTCCACAAAATTGCAATCTTTCCAAGAAAAAAAGGCAAAAATTCCTATTTAAACTTTTTTGGAAAACGAAGCTGAATATTCTGGCAAGTGAGAGGGGATGAAATGTAATACCGTATTAGGTGCATACTTTGTAGGTGGTGGAAAGCCCTGTAAAACTTGGCTCAAATATCCAAATGCTAAGTATCAATACGTAGTAGTATAGGATCGTAATCTAATGGGTTCTTTAGCTTTAGTTTATGACATAAGCAGGATGGGATCTGATTAACAAAGGATTCGATGAAACTTTTCTTCTTGGGGCCGAGGTAGGAGAATATAAATCTTATTTGAAGAGTGTAAATATCAGAAGAGTAGGATGCAATGGGGAAATTGGGAATGAGAGTCAAAGTTTAAAAGTAGTTGTCATTTAAAGATATTTATTTTTCAGAGGCTTTGTATGCATCGTACTAATACAAAATACAAATAGATATCATATAATACTTATTTAGCTTTTTCTAACAAAATTCTCTCTCGCTCGCTCTCTCGCTCTGACATTTTGTTGACACATGTCCCAAGTCCAATTTTTCCTCCCAATCTTTAAAACAATCAAAATTTTACTTACATAGCTAATCTCTTCGTTCGAATATACATTCGATTATTATTGACCCAATGTGAAGCAGGTCGAACCAGATTTCAAGTTAATAATAATATGACCAAATCAATTGCAGGCTGATCAATTGCAGGCTGGGATAAAAAGTGGGTAAAAGATATTATTAGAATTACCCCAGCTATGTATTCAGCATGTGTTCTATACATAGAATGTCAAGAGAATCTGTAAAGGATATCCCAGATCCTACGGACTGTAGTTATTTCATTTGTCAAATTAAAATGATCTGGTTAATTCAATTGTTTAAAAAAACTTAACTTCAAGGATTTGCTCTATTAATCTGCAGTCACACGACAAAGGTCCAACCACCCATCCATATATTTTTTATGTCTAGACACTCTTCATACAACACTATACCCATTCATGAGCTATCGGTATATTAGTATATAATTTTGCAATAATCCTGTCCATCCTTATGTAAATGATTCTAAAAGATGACAAAAAAATATAGCGATATCTGTAGTAGTACCTATACATAGAAAGATTGTGAATGTCGAATGCAAATAATGTTAAATCAATCTGTTTATTATGAGAGCAGATATGTGTTTAGAATGATTGCACAAATATGCGTATATTTTCAGAGTTTATCGTAATTTTTCAAGGGCTCTCCGAATATTAATAAGACATGTTGGTGTTATTGGGACAAATCGCACTTTAATTAAGGACACTGATATTGTATTGTACAATAGCTGTGGATATTAGCATATATCAGTATGATATTGATACATATATATGAATATCAAGAATCCAAGATCTTTTGAATACAAGCATAGCTTACGTATTTTTACGGACTACTACTTAAAAATACGATTTAAAATTTAAATAAATAAAACTATATTTATCATATTTTTACGATTATACATACTCATCCTCAATACTCCCTGGGATTAAAGTTTAATCCCAGGGAGTAGTTGGGTACAAATGGTCTCATTCGTGTGGCCCAAGCAATAGCAAAATGTATGATAAATTGTAAGATAGACCCAACAACCTTTCAAGTTTCCCCATAATCATATTTATTTATGACCTCTCTGCCTTTGAGGGCCTATCTTATCTTGCCCCATACTATTATTATATATAGAAAATTGTACTATGTACTAGGTATTAGTCTATTAGTAGTATTAGTACTAAAGTAAATAATACTAATAGCATTCCTATAAGTTTAGAATTTGTTTACAGTTGAAGATTAATCTCATATATCGAGTATGTATTTGATTTAGAAACTTGTGTTCAGTCCTTTGGACAGAACAGTTTGAAATCTTATCTAGCTAAAGCTGTGGTTAGAAATATACACGCATGTACTACTATACAAGGTATTAGCTAGCGTTCTTGTGTCTGACCTTTGGGTTCTTCCTCATTTTTATCTTGTTCATATTGAGAGAGCAACTCCCTTAAATAATCCCCATGTACGCTTTGAGTCAAGAGAGAAGTTTAAAACTTTTTTGATGGGGAAAAATACAAAAATTGGAAGAAAGATCCACAAAAGTTCCCATAAATTATTCCCCATCATCAGAATCAACAATAAGTGAATTCAAAGATATAGATAGGACTGGGATAAATTTATATAATGCAGTGAGCTTACTTGAAATGCTTTTGCGAAATCGTAGTGCATATCTGGATTTGTCAAATTTGAAGTTATGCATATTCCCCAATCAGAGTTAAAAATATCTTCACATTTTAATATTTTGCATGACAAGCATTATTTCCAGATCTTCTCATCTCCTCATCGTTTAAAATGCGCCTTAATATGACTTAAATTAAGTGGGATTTATCAAGGAAGCCGAAGCTGCAAATGATCTATACCCGGCGTACATACAATATATGAAATGAATGAATAAATTTGATTAGAGAACTTTGAGTTGCATAACACGCGTAGTAAATATATTACTACAAAGGGTTGCTTGTTCTCAACTAAAAAAAATTGTCCTAAAAACTAATAGAACTAATTACTTCCAGATCTGAGGGCAATGAATTAAATTTGTTAAAAAAAGTCCCATTGCTTAACTGATTAGCCTAGGATTAGGAAAGGGAAGGGTTTTAGAATTGACTGCCACGTATAAATATGATCCAAGTGAAGATATTCGGGAGATGAGCTTAAGACAAGGTTATTCTTTCCCCTGGACCCTGGCAAATGTATTCCACATTAATTTTAATTTATTCAAATTAAAGTTTATACGAGTCTGCTCCGGGGGAGACTGATCACAAATGACCTTTAATTGATATAAAGATCCTCTCTCGTGGGTTTCGTAGTATAGATTTGAAAAATGCTAACTTTAATATACTCGCATCTCTCCTCCTCCTCTTGAACGAGTAACAGGTCCCTATACATTCTGTCATTCTCTATCGGTTTGGGTTAGTTGAAGCGAACTTGTCCTTTATTATATTGGATAAAAAATCCTAGATTAATCATGCTGCTGATGAGTGAACATTTATTGAATTTAATATCTGTCGAATCGAATTGGCTCTAAAATAAATTGTTTCAAATATCATTAAACTCTTGGGGCTAGCCGCTATGATAATTTGAAAAAAATATATTTTTCCAACAGAACAAGCCAAGATGAGTCCAAATGAGATGAGGGGAGTACATTATTTTACCTTTTCCGACAAGCTCTCCAACATGAGGATTGAATCAGCTTACCTATATGTCCATGTCAAGCAGATTGGACATCACAATGGTCATCATTTGGATAAAACACCTTTCACCGTCCGAGTTTCGGAGGTTCTAAGCCCATCTGCAGACTTTTACCCGACTCTTGTCGATTATGGGTAAGGCGCGCGTCTATAAATGGAAAAATACAGGATATATCTATAATTTTAAATTATAAATTTAGATATTACAAGCCAATGTATCGGCCATCGTCCTCAGATTTGCTCTCAGGCTCGCCATGCCAGAAGTAGATGGGTTCAATTGGATGTGAGCTCGGCCCTGAATAAATGGATTTCTGATATGCCATCATCATCATCCTCTCCAAAGAGGTTTGGCCTTGTTCTAGAGATATACGACAGCTATGGGAGGCCAACTCAAGATATTTCAATTCAATCATCTTCAAATGAGATGGATGTTAACTCGGTGGGTCTAATTGGCTCTATAAATTAAATATCTGTACTTATTAGTACATGTAATTCTCTCCAGAATCCATTTGTTGAAATCCATGTCACAGAAAAAAAGAAATCTCGACCCACTCGAAACATTGGAATGACATGTGATGAAAACAGGTAGGATGTAATCAGATAACCCCTTATTTTTATAAATCAAAGGAATGCTGGAAATTAATAAGAGATATATTGCCCCAATTCTTAGCAAAGAGACGCGATGCTGCAGATACCCACTCACAGTTGATTTTGACGAATTTGGATGGGGTAAGTCAATTAAAGAATATTGCTTGAAGGAATCTTATATGTATATGTAAACTTCATATCAAATTACAGATTGGGTGATTGCTCCCAAGAAATATGATGCAAAGTAAGAATCAAATACTGGAACAAAATACTCTTTATAATTATAACGAATTTATCAAATACATAATATTTCATTACAGTTACTGTTCTGGAGAATGCCCCTACGCATTCCTGCAAAAGTACCCACATAACCACATTATTCAACAAGTTAGTATTCGTAAACGATCATAATTTAATAAATTTTTCTTAAAAAATTTTTTTATAAAAATAATTAGGCCATCCCGTCAAATGTGGGCGGGCCGTGTTGCAGTTCCAGGAAGATGTCAAGCATCTCAATGCTTTACTTTAATGCGGATGCCAACATTGTCTATAGCGTCTTACCTGGTAATATTATATGACACTAATGGACTCGATTGTCTAAAAAATGACAAATATGATCCTAATTGAACAATATTAATTTCTGGTTTATTACAATTCTTAGGAATGGTGGTGGACAAATGTGGCTGTAGTTAATTACGACGTCAAATCAATTTTTGAAACCCACTCTTTCACTCTAATTTCCTTTCCATGATGGCCCTTTCTCATGAAAAAAACCCTCCAATGGAATTATGACGAAAATTCTTTCACTCTATTCAACTCTGACCCAATTCTTGAAATATTTTATATATTGTATCGATATTGTCCGTATTTATTTGTGGAGGAAATATTCCATGAAAAAAGTATTAATTTTTAATCCATATTCGACCCATGAGATAAAAAGCTACTGAACAATCGCCAAGTACAAATTTCTTTTTCTAAAAAAAATCTTTTTACGATATTTAGCATTTATAATTTCCTACTCACTTAATTATTTAGTTAATTAATAGTTAATTAATATGTATATTAATTAGTCACTGAAAGAATATTAATATACGGATAATATATCTATTATATTATGAAAAGTTTTGGATTATAAATCAAAATGGAAATGTCAATCTAGTAAAAAAGATCCAGATCAACCTTTACGGAGTATAGTCTAATTAATTATAGGTTGTAATATATAATTAGATCTCTCGTCTTGTGTTGCTTAAATTAGGGGAAATATCACGCTATATAATTATATTAATGATATTTGCAGGTACAGATTGGTATATTTTTATCTTCCACAAAAACATGTATTTTTCAGACTTTTAAATTTTAAACTCGATATCTTTTTAGGTAATTATAATCTTTTAAAATCTGTTTAAACGTGTAATATAATACTAACAAGATTATTTAATCGTTAATAGTATATACCCATATAATAGTAGGTACTGATAGGACTGCGTCATTATTATCGAGTAAATATATATATGTAGCTTATCACTTGATCGGCTTCAGTAGATTATAAGTACGCATAGGAATGATATAAAGATGATATAAAGTACGGAGGAACTCTAGAGAAATGTAGATTAAAGTTTGAGGCATTTTTATAAGGCTTTGCAAGAGATATTAAGTGATAGCTTAATTAAATGAATACATGTTGCTATACTGTATCATATAAAAGTCTTGAGGGGTCAACAAGATTTTGATGAGCGAGAGAGATTAACATTTGTTAGAATTACAAACGAATCGAATGTTAAATGTGATATATTTCTCTTTAATGGGTCGGGGAAAGTTTATGGAGAGACGAGGACAAAAATATTGACCTTTCCTTGATTCCTTATCTGGATAATACTCTAAAATCTAAAGTTCTAGATCTAATTCAAATATTCTAGAGAAAGATAACGGATAATTTGGAATTTTCCAAACTTATACTAGTTATAGACTAATTATTTTCATAGACTTAAATACAATATATTTGTTTATATAGATTATCAACTTGTAAACTTATTCTTAGAATTAGTATATTGAATTCCTCTTTTAATTTAACGCTTAAAAGCCTAAAGCATACAAAATACGAATTTAAGTTATAAAAGTTTTATTTACAGTGTTCATTATAATTACAACACTAGGTATATTATTTTAAACTATTCGAGAATCCAAAGCTCTTTAAGTGTGATACAAAATAGCTGTCAAAAATTTATTATTTTTTAACTAACGATGAGATTACATTACAATGTCTTTGAAAAATATTTAATGTTAATAGATTAATTTATCATAATTTTTGCATCGTATTACTAGTACAATAGGTAGTGGTACTATATTATATTATCGTATTAATGCTTTTACAATATTTATTCATCCTCAGTACAGGATATTTCGTAATATTAATAGACCTCGGGCATACAATATAAGGAAAATCATAGAGAAGGAGAGTCATCCAATTAAAAAAGTATAGGTACGATATTTTAATAGAAATCTTTTGAGCTGAGATGATGAAAGGTCAAACAATGCAACCAATTAAAGCCTAAAACTTTATTGAATTTTAAATTATGTGTAAATATCCGTATGGCGTATATCTTTTGTGCATTCAAATTTTATCCTATAGCTTGTATAGGGCATATTTATACAAATTTTATCTGACGTAATGTATTATTTATCAAATTCTTTAAAATGCATTTAAGTATATTGTATTATTTCGTAGATGTCCTATTCAAATTTCATCTATATACACATTATTACTTTAGATTATGATATACCTTTATTGTGATTGCATTAAATTATCGTAAATTAACCACACTAATTTCCAAAATCAATATTTATTTTTATTTTAAATCTTAATATATCGCAAAATCATCTTAACTTATGCCAGGTACGCTGATACGAATTTCGAGCTCCTATTTAATTGGCATCAATTTAATATCTTAAATACCCTTAAAATTATATGAGAAAGTCTCATCCAAAAATCTGAAGATCTTATAAGATTTAATGACATCCGCAGGATTCAATAATCATATCGGCATACTGTTTCAGAACAACGTTATCCGAGTCATCGTAATAGAGCTGTTTAAAAAGCAAATAAATAGGTAACTGATCCATTAAAAAGATATTAAATTTCCAACCAGAGAGATGGGTAAAAGCTTTGTGGGGGTGCAACAAGGTGTTTTTACTCCTGGAGAAAGGTTGAGCTCGTGAATAATGCTCTGAACTGTTGCGTGGTTTGAAGGGGAATTCTGAAATTAAGCAATTGCATTCAATTTCATTTTCCATTAAATAACATAAAAGGCACAATTACATGTTGTCCCAGTGGAAAGGTACAAGGCCCATCACAATAAAATGCATTATAGCCCTAAAAGAAGTAATCCTTTAAACTAATCCAAGAAATTCGAATATACATATAGATATTTGTAAGTTTACCTTTGGGGAAATTATCCAAGATGCCCAGCCAATTGATTCAAAACTAACAGTGAGATCTCTGCGTCCGCATTCGCTATACTCTTGGCTTTTAAAGTCCATATCCGTATGATTTTTGGATCTTCTACTTCGGAAACGGCTCACTTTTTCATAAAAGCATCCTACATTAAATCTGCTTAAAATCAATCTTCTGATTACCTGAATTTGGATGGCGAATCGAATCCTGATAAAGAAGAGCATGATGGAATTGCGGATTTTCAAGACCTGAAAATATAATGAATCTCATCTATTATGATGCTTTAAAAAATGTATAATTTACTGGATGTGGGAACGGGTGGAATATCCATCTCAGGATCAGTTTCATTTGTAGCTGAAGTAGGAGTTGGCCGTCTAATGACTTGACCTTTGTCCAAATGGGCTTTGATATCAGTATCTTCATTGAAAAGTACAAGAATTGGCTGCTTGCTTAGAATTGTTTCACCCCTTCTTGAGAATCGAACGGGAACACGTTCTCCACTTAAGCTCGCTATAAAGAGCATTTTATCATACATTATAACCTTATAATGTACTAATCCTAAATATAATCCTAAGTATATTTTGGGTATTACAGATAGTGAAAGCTTACTTCCAACAAGAAGGAACCCATGATTGGGTTTTCCAGAAAGCCATTCCATAACTGCCTATTTTAAAGATAAGAAGTTGAGTTTTCCAATAACATTTAAGATATGAATTTGCACCACCTGCTTAACATTAAACACTTCCCATCCACTCCCTAGTGCACTAACATAATGTACCTGGATATCCGTCAATTAAATATACATACCTGTATAATATATGATTAAATTCATTTTATTTTACCCCGAGGAGCTTATGAAGATCGGGGATTTCTTTATAGTTATACAGAAAGGTATTGGATTAATTTAGCATCCTGTCTGAAAATACTTATATTCTTACCCAATCTTTGAGGATCAATCACTTGGTATAGAGAAAGGATATAAAATGGGGTATAGTAGAGGGAGGGATGGAGTTCATCGTGGGATATCCTTTGACGATGAGCGTGTAATTCTGCGGCTAATATACTCTCACTTTTGTCCAGCCCCGAAATGTTAAATGAAAAGTAATCAATTTGGGAGTTGTCTCTTTCCAAAAATGAACGGACGATTTGCGACTAAATTAAATTAATGTTTTTAAGATTAATCTTTAAAAATATAATTTCAATTACGTTGTAAGGTAGACTTTTGGCTCGAGTAACCCCATTTGTATCTGTTACAGTGTTGTATAGCTAAGAAAGGATTAAAGGATTACGTTACTGATGATTACAAATAGTAATATTTAATGGCTATACATCAAGCATAAACTCTGGAGCAGGCCCTGGTCCATGAGAATCTTTGGCAAATGAGTCGGGTAATCCAAAGATCTTCATAAGTTTCTCCATGGCCTTCTCCTTAATTAAGGCAGCCTCGTCAATCTTTGGAGGCTCTGTCGAAGGGGTCGAAGTGGGTTCGGTTGTTGTTGAAGGCATAAGGGTCGTCGTTTGGGGCATTTCGGTAGTAGTGGATTGAGCTACAATTTCCTCCTCTTCTTCTTCGGGTACACTTTTAGGGGTTGTTTGAATCACTACTTCTTCGACGGAAATTGGGCTCTCCACATTCTCGATAATATTGAATTCTGTGCTGGAATTCTTCTCAGAATCCATTGAACTTGGAAACACTACTGATTCACTTGAATTATTTGAGAAAGTGGGTTCCTCGAAAGTTTCTGAGGATGTGGAATTTGCAAAATTAAATTCCTGTTCCTTCTCATCTATCCCATCTTGATTAACACTGATGATTGAACAATTAGTCAGTAGTAATAAATTAACTAAAATGAAACTGAGAAGGTAATGCATTTTGAAAGGTTCAATATCGTTTTTTCGGGATATCCTTTTAATTTCCCCAGTACAGAACCTCTCGCATTGAATAAACTTGGGTGTTTAAACCCTCATCAGAGGATCCCCCTCATATAAAAGCAAGATTCTCAAAAAATGTCTTGAGATTTGAATCCTTTTGGTATTTTAGTATTTCACATTTATCTATCTGTACTCCTACTAGCAGAATTCCATTGCAAACATAAATTTTATATGCGAATTGTCGGAGGAGAGAAATATCGTGGCGCCAGGAAAATATGTAAAATGAATTCCGCTGGCAAAATTTACACCAATCCATCTCATCTTTTTTGGCTTGGCTCATTATCAAATGCAACCTCACACAGTCACACTTTTATATTAAAGTATACATGATATATCGTACTAATTTACAAAACTCATTCATCAGTCTAATCATATTATCATACTTAAATCTTTTTACTGTTTATTCATATAAATCTTGAATAAAAAATCAGGAATTTTACAGTTTACAGTTTATCATGCTTAAGTTTAGTACTTTGCCCTACACCTTGATATAAAAATCTTGTTCTATTTTTGATTGGATATCAGAATCAGATTAGTTGGCTTAAAATCTAGTGTATATGTGAAGATGTCCCACTTATACTGAGAATTAAAATTGTAAAATATATTGTAAAACATATTTTCTAATAGCCCTCAATTAATATTACACTCTTTCTGGAATATAGAATCCCAATAATTCTTAAAATAGTAATCTTTCTTAAATTATGACTTGTTTTCAAATAGCCTCTGCTGGAATATTTCTTGATGTTTTTTGCAATTCAGAATTCAGACACACCCGCATGCAGTAACTGATGTAAACCTATATGAATCAATTCGCAATGATATTAAAAATTAGATTCGATTCAATATTTCAATATTCTTTTAATAATTGTATTGACCTCTTCTTCTCGCCATCCTTATTCATATAAGAATGCGTAGCAAATTTGGAAGGAGAGCAAACTGTGGTTCCTCCTATAATTAATGACATATGAGTTTATAATTTTTCTTAATACATATCTAATATCTATATTATTCTATATACTTAAGGTACAAATATAATTACTTATTATACCATAAAGGGAAGATAAACAAGTCCCATTAGTACTTGACCTAAGTTGAATTAAATATCAAGTTATTTTTTTAGCACAAACAAGTGTCATGTTGGGAGATTCAGTCCTAATCACCCTCAGGTGAAGAATGCCTTGCTAAATCATAAAACCCATAAAGAAATTACTTACCAAAGGAGGCACTTTGACTCGGTGCTCGTAGCACAACTACCCTCACATTTCCCAATGTCTATGAGCTACAATACAGTATAATTTATGAATCAACTTTTTATTCAAAATTAGCATTTTAGAATAACTTATATTCCCTTGTTGTGGTGTACCTTACCTTTGTGAGAGGTTCGAGGATTTCTTTTTCCCCTCCATTCAAGGTTTTAGCCGTATCTGTCGCGTAGAGAGAGTCCCAGCTCTGATTACCCCCCTTCTCGTATACATTCGTATAATCATACACTTTAAAGAACTCCCTATGTAAATATTATTAATTGAGATACAATGAATTTGAAATTATTAGCATTTACTTTGAACGATAGCAGCTCCCAACGCATTGACATTCGCTAATCGTGGAGTAACATTCGTCTCCGTTTGCGCCTAATTAAAGTTTTATGCATGAATTTGAGCAAATCCAAGACTTTGAGAACGCTACCTTTGATGGAAATCGAGTGATTCCGGACGGGCGAACACGTAGAATGGCCTCCCTCATCGCAGGGTCCAGAGCATCTTCCAATATCAATTATCTACAATTTTTTAAGATTAATCTAGAACTCATATTCCACTTATATTCTTAATAAAAGCATACTTGCTCATAGGGTGTGTCAACATTTACTGTGACTTGATTTTGCACCCTTGAACAGGAACGGGGCGTCTGCTGACATTCACATGATTGAATAATATCAATCTCTTTTTGATGGCCCGTGAGTTGGAAATGCCTCTCTCTTCGGATCTTCGAAGGAATACATTTGGCATTGAGACATGAAGGAGCATCATCTTCGGATTTCCTCTTTTGAAGGCTCAGATAAATTTGAATCGGATCAGTTGATGGAAACTTCTTCAGGAGTCTATCGAACTCTTCTCTCTTTGATTAATTGAAATTTAATTAACATGATCATTGAGGATTCTAAAATTGGCATCACTTACTTTTAATGGCTTATCAGTTGGGGAAGCGTGTTTTGAACAACTCTGCCTACATTCCCCAATGTCAATAGCCATTTCACCGTCAAGACCTAGTTTTGGAAATGAGAATCAGATCAAATCCTCGACATATCATGATATTTATAGAGATCTCATTTATTTTTAAATCGGGTATGCCAAGCACGAACCATATCCGATAGTTTCTGTTTTCGAAACCCTCTTGCAGCAAAAATCTTCGACCTCCTCATTGATCCTTTTAAAGCTCAGATCTAAAAATAAGAACAAAATTTAAAATTAAGTGGATCAAAAGCACACGATCGAGAGTCTGATTTCTAGTTAAATCTAGTGTAATACCATTTTTATCAGGGTTCCAATGATGATGGTTATTTGTGTGGGCTTTACTTGAGATCAAATGGCCCAAAGCAATCAAAAGGATTGAAATGTTCATTTTGGGTTAAATTGAGACAAAATAAAGAGAATAATTGAGTCGAGTGAGGGTTTGTCTAACTGATATAGGAGCAAGATTGTAACTAGTTCATTAAATACTCCTCCGCTCTTTAAATTCATTGAGAGAAAAAGAAAACCACCTTTTGCCATATATAATACAAATTTGCATTTTACTTATACTCGCACGTAAATTTGTATAGTAGGTGAGGACGAGCATTTTCTACTAAAGAGGAATGGGACGGAGGGGGAGAGATAAGGAGTGATGATGATAGCCCTACAGGTGCACAAATGACAATATATCATTGTGGTCATTTATTTAAAAAAAAGCCGAATCTTCTTGTTCAAGATTTAAGCAATTTATAATTGTACAAGGCAGGCAGGCAAGGAGAGGAAGAGGGATGGTTTGCGCTGTATTCTATGAATTTACATGTCCAATCTCGCCCTGTTTTACTTATATCTAAGTTTCTATTAGTATAGGAAATTGCGAATCGGTTCATCGTCCAGAATCTTAGATCTACAATTATAGCCAAAATATCTTCTTTGGTGGTGGGTCCAGAGGTGGTTTGCTTATGTATTGTCGTACATACCATACATAATGTCAAACCCCCAAGGATAATGAGTCCACTTAATTGATAATTTTAAGCGCTTTTCCCTTTTGATGTATTGTATAAAGTCCATATTGAGCCACGTCGAGACCAGGTCATTTGGTTTGGTACAACACAATCTTAAGAGCAAGCAGGTGTTTCATTTCCATTTCCATTTTCTTAAGGTGTGTTTGTATTTTTATTCTTGTCCACCCGCATTGAGAATGGCGATTTGGCGACAAGCTGTCTGTTTATTATGCATACAATTTGCGCCTTTCCTCAGAAAAAAAAATCATTTATAAATTAGCCAGATTTGGGATATATAAGATTCAAGAATAATATGCATGATTCTGAGAATGCGAACGCGCGTCATAAGCTCTTATAAGAGGTAGGGTAGACTAGCAATTAAACAAAGAATATGCACTTGTTTTTAAAGAGGTGGGAATGAATAATGAGTTTTGTTACGTACGTCTTATACTAGATATCTGGGATGATGGGATCCAGGGATTGATTTAGGCAATTGATTCGGCGAATTTGCGTCGAAACATATTGTATTATGTAGTATGATAAGTAAGAATGTAATTTATATTTTGGGTTTGGCTCTGATGATAGGATTCCAAGATGTCATTTGAGATGGCTATTCGGATCTTTAACACCCGCCTCAGGTTGACGTCAGAACATTTAAGCTTTTAAAGGCACGGTAGGCTCGTTATTCTAATGGCGTCATATGATTTATGAGATATGATTTATTTCTCAATTAGCGTGGGCCAGAGTGAATATTCAAGTATTGTACTTAGGATTAGCCTTTCCCTAAAACAAGGAAATATGAAGATTTGGTACTATATACTATTTTTTTAAATATTAGGATCGATCGAAAAACGTTTTCAAAACGTTTCAATAACTTTTACAATTCTAAACGTTTTCAAAACTTTCAATAGCTTTTAAAATTCAAAACGTTTTCAAAACGTTTGAACTCTTATATGGGAGGAGTTAGGAAATATAATCACATGAAAAACGTTTTCAAAACGTTTCATTTAAGCTTTAAAGTTCCAAACGTTTTCAAATAAACTATTGAAAAGCCCGAATTTTCAATTCGGGCCTTTGCTACAGGCTACACCTTTGAATAACCATAATTAATAGCTTTCCAATGAGATATCCCATGGTCCAATGGCTTTACTCGGAAGGAAGTAAGTACATATTAAAAATCCCCGAAAAATCGTCCAAATGATCCCATAGCTTATACTTAGAGGTCTGGGGAGAAGACATTTCGGGGTGACATACCATCGTAAACTTGTCGATATCGGATAACATTTTATTTGAATTTTTTTGCTCAACTTTTGACCATGTGTTATGGGCCAGCAAGTCACTCGGATGTCAACTTTTCGGGAAACTAAACCCATGTGAACCTTCCCCGATTTTTCTACAATTTTTTATAACATTTAATTATTTTTCACGAATTGTTGAGCTCTCGTGTGGAAGAAATAGGTAGGTAGTATAACGATATATTATATGGATTTATGTCTTTTTTGCGAGTAGTATATTCTGTAATACCTAAGTATTAAGAATTCTCGAGCAAATTGATATGATTTCGAATTTTAGAGATGACAGATTTCCTCCTATTTAATATTCTCAACCTCTCTCTATAAACTCCTAATATTATGGGAAAGAGTTGTAGACGTAGTAGTTTGTGTACCAACTTGTACCAGTTGAATTGAATATGCGACAGAATCAACTATTGAATATTAATGCGTACCAGAATCAAGATTCAGGATCTAATCTTTAAAATGATATCATTTTTATTAAAAGTTTAAGAGAACAAGAATGACTTCACCCCTTAAAATATCCGTATCTTAAGTTTATTTGTACAATATTCAGTTATTGGAATTTAATTTGGGATTATACATGAACTATGAAGTTGATGTAGATGAGAAAAATAAAAGCTTCAATTTAAAATAAATTACTTTGATTCATATGCTATTTCTTCTTCATAGAGTCCCTCTGAAGATAATATTTAGCCAAATTCTTTTCTTGCTTTAAATCCGCTCGATTTTGTGATTGAGATGATAGCCTCCTTTTGAGAAAGTTCTTTTTGAATAGAGGCAATGAACTAATTGGTTTAGAGGGAGGAGGATATAAAATTGCGGACAAGTCTATGCTAAATCCTTCGTAAAGTTCCACAGTCTCAATCCCATGTAAAGAAATTGATGGAGTCGTTTCAGGTACTTCTAGTACTTTCGGATCCTCTCCAAACTTTGGAACATGATTTTCTGATATTTCTTTATCAAGAGAAGTAGGAAAACTAGTAGGATCTTTGGAGGATTCGGAATGGAAATGTCTTTTTGCCGTAGGAGGAATATTTATCTTTTTCCACGGGAAGCATTCAATATCCTTCCGAGATGAAAGGTCCATTTGGATGAGTAGAGTCATAATGTTCCTTGAGGCATCCTAACGCTATTCGGATTGTTAAATGGGAACTCTCTCCCCTCTTTGGTAAATCAAGGGCGAATTTCCTTAAGCTGATTAGAATTCTACCCAATTTTGCTCTGATACTTTTCAGCAATTCTTCAGATCTGAAAGATCAAAGAAATATATATAATAGTAGTAAATTCGACTATAATTAATAATTACTTACAATTCTACATCTTTATTAATAATAGCATCAATGAGGAAGTCAAACATGAAGCGAAGATCCAATTCTTTTTTATGAAGGATTGTAAAGGAAATCCTGTAATGAATTTAAGTAGATTTAAAACTCTAGATTATTTACAAATGTTTCAAACACCTACCCAGTAAGTATCCCTTCAATTATCAAATTGGCAGCCTTTTTGCTCACAATCTCAAGGTACTTTTGAGCTGGAGGAAAGATATATTTTGGAAATTGAAAGCCAAACCTTTGACAAGTGCTATACGCTTCCCTTGGATGAATTCTTTCAAAGGTAATTAGGGTAAAGCTCGTCTCAAGAAACAGATAAATTATTCGACCCAATTTGTGGAGAAATTCATTCTCTTCTAAATTGGCATTTTGGATTGGATTGATTGGATTTGGAACTTCGTTGCTCTCTTCTTGGTCAATTTGGATAATCTCTTCTGGTTGAGCCATGTTAATTTCAGTTCAAAAATCAAAGTTCAAGAGACCTGAATGAACCTGAAAGACAACAAAATATAACTTTATAATTATCCATTTAAATATGAATTAAAATAAATATCCGCAATACAATTTACCGCCAACTTTTATGCGTTGACATTTGACACTCGGATTTAATTGGCTTCTCAATACAATTAAAGTGACAGCTTTACAATTGAATGGGGTTGTTCATTTACAAGATGATGTCACAAAATATATTCTCGGAATTGCATTAATTAGGGTATAATTTATTTAATTAAAAAAAGAAATATTTTTAAAATTATCTGCAAGAACTAAACCTCGAACTGGAAAGCACTATTTCTTTGAAATTCAAATTCGGCTGGAATTCACGCAGAGCGCATTGATTTTTTTTTGTACAAAAAAGATTTTGTTTAATCTCAAATTTAATTAATTACAAGTAGAGTTTTCAAGGATTGTGGACATAAATTACCCCCGAGGGAGCCGCACAGGTATTCGTCATCACTTTTTAATTTTAGCTGCCCTTTATAAAATTAATAATAATTTGGACTTTTTTCGATTGACAGAATTAAGAATTCTGAGCTGAAAATAAATTCGGTCGACCTCTCGAAATCCTATTTTACTGCATGATGGGGATTGATATTTAAATTTATAATATTGCCAGCATTCTTCAATTAAAATTGCGTACAGGTAAGTAAGGATTAATTGTTAATTTTTACGAATCTATACACAATTTGCTCATATGACATATTTAAATTTTGAAATGTAGAAGGCTAGTGGGAATGCCACCACCCGGGAAGAATAACAGGGGGAAATCATCAGAGGATCCTTCCTGGGATTGGATTTCGACCTTTGATCCTAGTCAACAGATCGGCATTGAACAATTAAAGACTGTTTATCGGATTGAGCAATTTCAAACATGCACAAAATGCCCGTAATTTTAAGTTTGAAAGATTGCCGAAATTAAAATTAATTTGAATGTTGTTTTAGCCGCAATTGTAGAAGGAATCCATACTGTATTTTGGGGCTGGGAGAGCGACATTGGCTTGGGAAGGAGGATGATCAAGATGATGAGGTAATTGTAGAAGAGGAGGAGGATAATGAGAATTATCGGGGAGAGGGGGAATTTGTTGGTCTTCAAAATCTCGGTGCCACATGCTATGTGAATTCTCTACTCCAATTATGGTTTCACAATCCTATTTTGAGGTGATGTTTTTGTATTTTTTTAATTTGACTTGTAATTATTGTAATTATTCCTTCAGACCTGTTTTATTGGAATGGAGACCCGCATATCAATTTAATCCTGAAGCTTATTCTCCAAAATGTGTCATTGGTCAACTTCAAGCCATGTTTGCCAGGATGAAATTATCCAAGAAAAAGTGATTTTATTTTAAAATTAGATTTCTTAATTTCTATATCTTGTTGTGTGTTATTTTAGATCGATTAAACCCGATGAAATTATCAAAGAACTCCAATTTAGATACAGGGGAACAGCAAGATGCTCAAGAATTTGCAAAGTTATTTCTCGGAGTCATAATTAACAGCCTTAATAATGCTGAACACCAGCGGATTAAATACAAGATTTCTGAAGGTATTTTATATTTGAAAATGTACTTGTAAATTGAATTAATTTTTCCTTTTTATTTCAAATAAGCCTTTGAAGGAGAGTGCGAATACCAAACAAAGTGCCTTTCATGCAAAAAGGTCAATCCACGTTCGGAGACATTCAATGAACTCGGTAAATTTATTTTTGCCAAACGTTTCAATAACGTTTGATTCATTCTTTTATTAAATCATGTTTCAATATTATTTTGTTCACAGAGATTAATGTACGCCCGAAATTAAAGACGGCAATTGAAGAGTTTCTCAAAAAGGAGCATCTTGAGGGTGATAACAAATACTTTTGCCAAAATTGCAATTCTCTTCAAGATGCTGAAAGGTATGCATAAATATTTATTTTTACATTTCATTTTTTGAAGCTAATAAACTACTATAAAATTCACTAAACTATTTTAATCTTTAATTCCAGATGTACACAGCTCGTAAAGCTTCCACCCGTCCTAAATTTCCAAATCAAAAGATTTACCTTTGACAAGTACTGAATTATTTTAATTAGCATTCATATTTAACATGATCATTAAATACCATAATATTTTTAGAGACACTCTGCGAAAGAAAAAGATAACAACTGAAATTGAATTCCCAAAAACCCTCGACATGTCACCTTTTGTAGTGAAGAAAGGAAGAAACTGGGGGCAGGGACCGCAAAATGCCAATTCAGACTCTGGAGATTCAAATAATTACATTTATCATTTAACGGCAGCGCTAATTCACAATGGATCACGAGCTCATGAGGGACATTACACATGTAATGCTAATTCAATATACTACATTATTTTATTGCATTTGACTAGTCACTCACTAAAATATTATTTCACAGCTCATATAAAAGAATTACGATCTGGGAAGTGGTATAAATGTAATGATGAAACTGTCGAAGCAGTGTACTCTACAAATCTCAATTTGAAGAATCAGTCAAAGTCAAAAAAGGATTCCAAGAAGGAGAAGGAAGATTGTGAAAAGCAAACTGAATGTAAGTAATTGAATTTAAAATATCTTGGATTCATTTACTGTATTTTTGCCCTATATATTAGGCAAGTCTGATGGTGCGTATATGCTCGTATATACAGCGGATAAAATAGTCGAGGCAAAGGAGGACAAGAATTTACCAGAATATCTCATCAAGATGGTCCAACGTGAAGACGCAGAATATGATAATGAATTGGCTATTAGTAAAGCTCAAAAGGATTTGGAAGCAAAAGCATTGGTGGAAAAAACTTCTGAAATACAACAATTTTACTCGTATTTAAAATCTGGCGAGGTGGACACTAAGGAGGTGCCTAAAGAAGACAAAACCAAAAAGAAGACACTCCCTTCAAAGAACCATTACATTGGAAGTAGTTCCTCCTCAGAGGATGAAGATCGTAAGAGTTTCCAATTCCATGCCGGCGCCGAAAAAAAGCCGAAGGGAAAGGAGTAGGACAAGATCTGGGTCTCAAGGAAAGACTACTCCAACCTCAAATAAATCTAATAATTCCAAAGCGGATTCAAAAGCATGCCTTAAGAAGGAGCCATTGGATTTGGAGCAGCTTGATTTTATTTCTTTTGGATTGGTTGCAGAAATGGCTTAATCCAAAAAAGGAATATACTTCAGAAGTTGATAACTCGGATCTTCTTTGTGATCATGATCGCCTTAAGCCTCCCAATGGGATAGTTCTCAAGTATAAAATTGTCCCTTCAAAAGTGGTAAGTCATTTAGATGAATTCTATTTTTTTGTATATAATTTTTCTATTTGTTTTTTCTAAATTCCAAAGATTGACGTTCTTTCTGAGAAGCATGAGATAGAAAAGAGTAGACTGAGAGGACCCGAAGCATTCTGTATGGAATGTGTTCAAGCAAAATACGATTACCTATCAAAATCCAACAAGTTGGATGCCCAATTTAAATTATTTGGGGATTTGTCAAAGGATATTGATAATGCTGAGATGAAGGTGTGGGTTTCAAAGGAATTCCTCAGGAATTGGAAAAGGTATGCAAAAATGATTAACGATGGGCGAGAGGAGGAAATTGACACCGATGAATTTAATAACGAGCTCACTTGCAAGCATGGTATATTTAATTAAATTAGCAATTTAGCATTTAAATTAGCTATTTTTAATAATTCATGTTTTAGAAAACTTTAATCCCGATGTGTCAATCCGTAAATTGATAAGTTTCGAGTGCTGGACAATTCTTGCGAATTACTTTCCACTTGGTAAAATGTACGAAGAGAATGCTGAGCATTGCCAAGAATGTCTAGTAAGTAACTGCTAAAAAACTAATTAGTTTTGAATCAAATTTTAATAAATTACCTAATTTTTTTAAGGGAATAAATGAAATGAATTCGGAAATGATTAAACAAAACAAGGAGGTTGCTCAAAAACAGAAGGCTGCCTTATCTGATCTCTATTCGAATAAAAATCGACCCACCCTCAACAAGGTTGGAACTTATTTTATCGTCAATTCCGAATTTATTTCTGCATGGAGAGCCTTTATCAAGTAAGTAAATTTCCATTGTATTTGTGGATAAAATATACAAACATTACATTGATAGAACTTGAATATTTGACACTAAAAAGTTGCTCAAGAATGAAAGGGGATTATGAGATCGTGGGAAGATCTAGAGATTCAATCAATAGATACTCTGCCATATCCTTGATCTGCATTAAAATTGTTTAAGTATACTTGCTAATAACATTGTACTGTCCTGTATTACTTTAAAACACGTAAACCCCTTCAATGTGGAATTTCAATTACCAATCCTTGTATTTACAATATTATACTGCCTGTATATCTCGAGTATTTACATTTCATTTACCCATAAGAGGGTATTATTCGTAGACCGCATAATACTAACATTGTAGGTAGATTACATTTGCTATTTCACAAATTCGTATTTAGATTTTAGAATGAGATGACTTTTTAGTATTTTTTTCACGAAATAATTATTTTTCTTAATTGCTTTCGGACAGGGATAATATTTTTTTTAAAAACTTTTTACTCAAATCCATGTTAATTTAGAAGAAATGTTCACTACTGAGATAAGGAGAGTTTAAATTTTAAAATAGTTGAAAAATGACAAATTAACATAAATGAGTTGAGTTTGCTTTAAAAAAATACAATTATTGTATAGTTATACGCATATAAAAAAATTAAATACTATCTTATTCTGAGTAGCTTAGTAGTAGTGGTCCTACTTAGTTGTAATTTGTAAATCCGTGAGACCTAAAGTTAGATTTTAGCTTTGGGTGGCAATCCCCTTTGATCAATTATATGGGAGACTCAATTGTCAGAACTTGTCAGAAGATCCCATTGACTCCAAATTAATATTGTAGCCATTGAATGTCTTAAAGACTCAGCTCTCGGAAGAAAACAATGAACAATGCATCAAGCTACCGGTCTTTGCACCCACTTGCATATATCCTTTTCTGTTTTTTCTTATTGATAAATGGTTAATTGATTTGATTAATTTGGCCTCCGGTATAAAATTAAATGCCTTTTCAAGTCTTCAAGCACCCCTCCCTTTGTGTAATACAAGTATTGTCAGCAGCAGGAGGCTGGGAATCTAATCTAGAGTCTATACTCTCTCTGAAGAGTGAAGACTACGTATGGGGACTTTTAATTTGAATTTAATTTTTTTACTATAGACAGATCGGTCAGGTCTAACGGAGGAAATTGGATTGGTTAGATAGTAGCATATGCTGAACCCTAACTTGTTTTATTGGATTCAGCAGAAATAACTGCGGACAATTCTTAAGAGCTCCTTTGCTCCTGTTTGACACGTTTTGAGAGTGGGAATGATGGGATTTTTTTTTCGTAGGGGAAGAGAAATGAGAATTCATCGGGATTTCTCCGTTTTTGATCCATGCTGTTTCATTTCTGTTCGGTTCTTCATGTTTTTTTTCTTTGAGATTCTTTCTATCTGAGGATCAGAGAAACAAAAGAGTAGTTTTTTGGGGAAATAGAGAAAGAGTCTCATGGGGTGTCGGTGGGACACCTTGTGCTAGCTTTTAATATTTCTTTGAGATATGACCAACTCATAAATCACTCGGTGAACCTTCGGACATCCGATTTTTATTTTTTATTTCTTCCTCGGTTTTGTCTCTCCTCCTCCCTCTCCATCTCATAGTCCCAACTCTTCCCATACTGCAGATATTCCTCTCTTTTTTTTTACACTATATATCTTGTGACTGTCAAACCGTTTTCTCGTAGCATTTGAAAAGAAATTGTCTTGAAACCTCAAAGGTCCTCGGCCAACTTGATTATATTGTACATTGCATATACAATACATGTATGTAGGCTGTAGAATCATTCATATTTCGTACGTTCTACGATATCTTATTGCGATATTAGTACCATAAAGCTACTATAAAAATATTTGTTTACGATAAATTTCACTTATTCAAAGATTTTGAAGATGGGTTTTTAATATAATGTTTCATTTTTAGGGATCCTCTGAAGAATGACCCTGTGATATCTCTTAATAATGAGGGTTTGCTATGCGAAGAACACAATCAATTCATGTACGACCCTTCTTTCTTTTCAAATCTTGCCGCGGATACGGATCGAACAGAAACAGAATTGATGGAAGAAAAGTAAGTTTTTAATTTTAACTTACCCTATATCATTGTACATATTTTAATACGTAATCCACCACCCTATAGGTATTCCTTTGTAACTGAGGGTGAATGGGGATTTCTTGCAGAGTATTTTAGCATTGCTAAACCAATTAAAGTCATTGTTGAGAATGACCTTACAGTCACCTATGAGCCAGGTTTGAACATATTTATTTTATAATTCATAGTATATATTAAATTTAATTGAAATCTTTAGATTTTTGCGTTGATTGTGGAACAAATTTCTGGATGGATGCATTTAAAAAGAGATTTCAGTGGGTTGACAAACATATTTATATCAAAAAGAGAGCAACCCCCGAGGAAAAGGATAAGAATCATAAGGGAGGAAATAATAATGATGGGACAGATGATAATGATGATTTTGAGGTATAAAAAATTCCAAAAAAAAATCCAAAAATATCTAGCCCAATTTTTACAATAAATATTTTAATATTTTCCAACCATCTTAATTTCCAGGCACCGAGCAAAAGGGAGAGAAAGGATCCGCCCGTAGATTTCAACTCAAATCGGGGACCTTCACCTTCAATTGGGAGACCTTCCCGAGCTCTGAGGAGAGTCCGAGGGGGTGATAAAACTTACACTGTGTCATCCAAAACAACCATTCAAGATATTAAAAAGAAGGTGATCAGACTTGGGAATTTCAAATTTCAATATTTAATTAATTTGTTGGAAAAAATATTATTTTATTCGAACTTTGAAGGGTTTAACCCTTTTGTATTTTGTTGTTTTTAGATCTATGCGGATTTTAAAGCATTTGCAAGCGATCAGCATCTCTTTCACAACGATGAGGAATTAAAGGATACGAAAAAGACTCTTGAAGAATACCAAATAATGCCGAATTCAGTCCTATTTCTTGAGGTAATTTTTATGTCGATTTATATCAGAATTATATCAGAATAGAAGGGAGTGCTCAGGGTGAGAAAGGGCCCATTTTAAAGGGGTCCATCATGTGGTGTTTAATTATTATGTCTTTATTGTAATTTTGGAATATTGAATAAGATAGGGCCAATATTCATATATCGTACATAGGGAAAAGAACCAGTTTTTCCAGGATTTTATAGGCTATTGATAAAGTCGGGCTTAGGTAAGCTTCTGCTGGAAATAATTACAGGCTTTCAATTCATCTTTATACCCCTCGAATATTCAGCAAGAAGGCACGCACTCGGGCTCCTTCCTCATACATACTAGGCAGTAGTAGTAGTACATCCGAATTGATTTAAGTGCTTTTTACCCCTTTGAGTCTCATCACCCTTTCCTTCATTTTACCTCCGCTTCTCCTCCTCAAATAATAATTTGGCAGATCTGTAAAGCTGATAATCGGTGAGTAAAAATGGTAAATGTAAGTTTATGCTTAGAGCTTGAGATTCTCTTTCGGCATTCGAGGAATCTTCAAAAGCCAGGTGAACCACGCACTGTATAATAATAATAAAGCTTGCATTCTAATAGTATTTGAAATCTATTCGCCTTTACGATACACTATCTTAGAACGAATAATGGTTGAACAATTTTCTGTCATAATTCTGTCCGTAGTACATGATCTTTAAAAGTTTAAATTGCTCAATATACGCGGATACTACGAGTAGTGCATTACACTTGGCTCTTGTCGATTTAGGGATTTAGGATTAGTAAAAATAATGATTTATCCTAGAGTATTTTTCATTGGGAAATAAAGAATTTTAGATTTGTCTCCAATTCGCTAATCTCATTAGAATTAAAAGACTTTATAGCCTGTGGAACCTTTCCAAAAAAGAGTCATGCAATAGTAAATAAAATAAAGACGAGGAGCTACTCCACTTTGTGGGTTTAACCTTTGAAATAAAAGTTTTTTTTAAAGAAAAACCTCCCGATAATGACAGAGCCTAGTGGAACGGAACGGCTAATTTTTAAGGGGATCTTCTCTGTACTTAGCGAAAGATAGCGATGCTATTAAAATTCTATTAGCTAAAGGGCAAAGCGCTGGCTGGGACATTAAGGCTAGGAAGAGTTAAAACTCGTAAATCTGGAAATCTTAAAATGTGATGAGTTCATTTGCCATTTAACTTTTTAAATTTCATAAATGAGAAATATTTCAGTATTTCTTAGATATTCCGTCTCCTTCCCCTTTTATAAATTTTTATTTTTTATAGTACCACAAATAACGATATATCATTTAATAAAGGAATTCTAATAGAACGCTTGACATTTGTGCGTATTACGAGATTAGGAAGTAGATTGACAATCTAGATGAATCTGGATACGGAAATTACACATGAGGAAGGCTGTAAATAGAGGGTGGGTGAATAAAAAGGAATAAAAAAGGATTAAAGTGCATTTGATTAAGTTAAGGGAGATGGTTTTAGAGTTAAGACTCCAAGATCACAAGGATCGAATGAAACATTTACATTTTAAGAGGTTGGGGAGTCCATTAGTCGAATTTCATTTTGCTCACAACTCTTTCCCTATCTATCTCTCGTCCGCTAGCTCTCGTAGTACTAGGACGATTAATTGAGGATTGGTAGAGTTTGTACATTTGAACATTATAAGATGATCTTAAAGGAAGAGGATGGAGCATCTTCTCAGCTGCTCTGCTCTTCTTCTTCTCTCTCATCCACGGAGTGGATGATGGGAGAGCTTTTCTCCTTTCTCTCCCTATCTCGCTCTTCATCTGTTATCTCGTAGGTTCCCACGCTTCTCCCCGTCTTTAATAATATTACATTTCTGCCTCGTAAAGGGGCTACTCCTTCTGTTCTTTCTACGATATACTATGTGCTGCAAAGAGTCAACTCTTAAATGGGGGGTGTTTAAAAGTCTGTGCCTTGGACTCAATGAGATGCTCCCAGATTCACATGTTTCAACTTCTTGACATGTCTCATTCTGCTCTTATTTCAAAGCAGCCTGATTGTAAACTGAGTATTTACCCTACTCGTTGCTCTCATTTGCCGATATTTTGCATATTTTGAAATTTTCCCAGCAAGTTTACTTTTTAACCTAAAAGAAAAAAAAATTCAGAGCCAATTAATGAATGATTATGTGACATTTTAATCCCTTCAAGCCTCAAGGTATGCGTGTATATGTGCCCTTTTAAACTTATTGTTTATCCTTCCTACTTGCACAGTCTCGATAATTACTTTCCGGTTATATTATCTATTGAGCGCGTTAAATATCTTCATTATGAGATCAAGTGCTACTTTATTTTGCCTTGTATCCTTCGGCTTATCCGTATCTTGTACATTGTATTTGTACTACTTGAAGTTTATGTATACTTGAATCTCTTAATTTTCTCATAGAATGTTTTTGTGCAGATTGGTATGTACTTAAAGTGCTACTTGTCTTTACAAATATTATCTAAACATGACTGAATTTGCATACTACTACTATAAAAAGGTGGGGGTTCGATCATAGTTCTCCTTATAGGGTTGTAAATTGTAATACTATCCAAAAGGTTCTATAGGTAGCATTTTACGATTGATATAAAACCACAAGGATACTAAAGGATTCTGGGAGAAAAGGTAGCAATTTAATGCGGAATTATACTAGCTAATCCTTTTAGCATTGAACTTGAATTTAGACTTTGCGGTGGGCCTACCAATTTGTATATTTCTAGTAGGGTAGTTTGAACTCTTGTAAAACCGCATGCATTTCTTGTATTTTGGAGGCTATAAAAATTCATATTCTATTCTCAAGCTCGGAATTTTAGAATTAAAAAAAATACTTGAAATTATGTGAAATATATTTTTTTAATTGGATTTAAATCTTTTGGTTAACGTTATAATTAGAGCATTAAATATGTACCTACTTGAATGAGCTTTAATGTGAGATTTGTAATTTTATTGGGTCTTTTTTATTAAATTGCAGATTGATACGGCGAATAACAATGGAGAGGAAGATGAACCGATGGAGCTCGGCCCCGAACTTGGCTTTAGCGGTAAGTTATCTTATCCTGTGCATTATATACAATGTATTGCTTTTTCCTGTTAGGTTTGACTTGTAAAAAACTCGGCTTGTCATTAAATTGTTGAATCTCTCACATACATCCATAGTACTAGAGTCTAGAAGTATTAGTAGCTTCTCGCATTATGGAATCAAAATCTTTCATGGCTTAAGTTGGAGATGTTGAGGAAAAAACGTAGACTGAGCAATAACAATGCTAATTTTTAATAATAGGTCCCCAAAACATTTGTAATCGGTTGAATGGTGATTGAATTGGACGGTTCTTGACCGCTTTTCACATTGGCGTAGGTGGTTTTGATCAAAGGCATTAAGCTTTGGAGATTTACTTTGAATATATAAGTATATTGTAAAAAAAGAGTCGAATGACAAGGATAGTAGGATTTGCATTGAAATGGGTCTAATTATAAATCCATTAAATTCATTTTACAAGCGAGCATGCATACCCCCCTCTCGATTATCAGAGAGCTGAGAACACAGGGGTAGAGGATCTTCGGTTCGAATTGTACCCGGGAGGCTTCTTTCGCTTGAGGACAGCTGCAATCTCCACACTCTTTACTCTTCTGTACACTAATAAATATTTGGAGACGACGGCGAGGGCTCTGGGACAAAAGACGGTGGAATGAACGTGCTTTGATTACCCCTGAAAATAAAATGCCCTGGTACAATACGTTATTATTTAAAGATTGAGCGAGTCTTGAGTCTTCCAGAGATAGATCATAAGTGTATTCGTATAGGAAATTGTTCCTTTTAAGTGGAGAAGCCAGGGAGGAGATAATCTAGGATGTGTTGTGAAGCTGCAAGTGTGAAATAAAAGCCCCCCTTGGACTTGAAATTTTGAATAAGGGCCGGAGATATACTAAAGGATGGTCTTGGATGATCTCATATGACAATGGGCAAGAGTTGGAGGAATAATGAGAGGCGCCTTATAAAATTAGCCTGAAAAATTAGCTTAAGGCTACCCCCCTTATTCCTCCCGTCCCTTTTGTAATTTCTTTTCTCGAGGTGTCTCTTTTTAAAAAGAGTTTATAATATCCTTATATCGTAGATAGATAGAGTATTATGTAAGAGAATGGGCTATAATTCACAGCTTCTCACCGAATGTTCATTTCGGGTTTTGTTTCTCTCGCGCTCTTCTCCTTCTCCTAGTCTGTCATTCTCATATTTTCCAGAAAGATTTATTTCATTTATGCATTATGCATCCCTTGCTAATCTATACAAACATCTTTAACAATTTAAGAGTTTTAAGAGGCATGAGTAGCTCCTAGTTTTTTATCTCGTGCAGTGTTAATATTGAGACTTTTGGAGCCCTGAAAAAGAGCTCAAGTAAGCCCTTATTATTGTATAGATTGGCATCGTTTGATAGATTAGAATTATACCTGTATTATGCACAGTTAGAGCAATATGGGTAATATGTACCTACATGACGATACAATGAGATTTCCGGAAAGAAACCAAAACCAGGGGAGAAAGATAAGATTTTATTGAGAGCCGGAACTAAAGGGAAAAGGTGCCAATTCAAAGGAGAGGTGTATAATGAGGGTGGATGACGGTGCGGTTGGGTATCTTTGCGTAAATTATAATCTTAAGTATCTGCCGCCACTCTTCTTCATTCAATTCCTATTCAACTTCCATCCATCTTTTCAATTGGGATCTGATAAAATTGGGGAGATGTGTTCGATATATCCCGTAAATGTATTTCAAGTTTTAACGGGGGATAGCACTTTGAAAGAGGGATGTGGATCCCAAGATTTGTCTGGAAAAGTTACAAGTTGTGAAATTAGGGCTCGAATCTTAAATTCAAGCGATAGATTCAAAGATTAGATTGAAGAGGGGTTTGCGAGGGAGAAGCTCGTGAGATTGGAACAGTTTTTTTTAAAGAAAATAGGCAAAGGTATGATTGATTGATTGGTTAATTAATTTGGAGTCCTACTACAATACTTATGCTATGTAATTAAACTGCTTATGCTTTGCATGTGGTTGAGCTATCTGTATGAACTATGAATGCCTTTAGATTAGATCAGAATTTATTTGTGTTTTGGACCAATTTTACAGGAACGGCATTGCAGGCCTACGGTAATCACTTTCCGAATTCAACTGCGAATCACAATTCAACTTCCAAAGCGGACGCACCATCTTAAATAAATTCTAATAATTTTAAAAGTGATTTCAAAATTCGAAGTATGTAAGTTGTATGTAAATCCTATGTTTCCGCATCCCTTGGTACGAGTATAAACTAAAGTTTAAATAGTTAAAATTAATATCTAAATTCTAAATTGCCTTCGTATATAAATTCTGATATTAATCTTTGCTAATAGTAACCAGTAATCAATGATCATTAATAAAAACAAATTTCCCATTATCGTAATATCTCGGAGACTCGGATGAGTTTATTGTAAGTGTTTTAAAAAAAGTGTACCTATCTGTAGTAGTAAAATTGATTTAATTATTTATTGCATTGCAAATACTTGATACTTGTATTTGAAATTATAAAGTAGGGTACCTATATTTTGATTTTATTTTAGGTAAAGTAGTTGTATTTAATATTTAATAAAAAATATATTTCAACTTTTCAAGTATGATTACTTTACACTTTACTTTAATATGTAAGCGTAGACAGCTAATGTACTATTTAGGTTATTTTTATAGAATTAAGTAGATCGTATTTTATAATGTATTGTATTGTAGTATTGATTATACCTTTAAAATTAAAATTACGATAATATTGTACAATATCGTATACTTCTTTGTATTTCTATTTATCGTAATACAATACATATTTATACCGTGTACTCAAGTTAGTAGATTTATGTTTGAACCAACTCTTCTGGTCGAATCAATTAAGTATTTTTTTTATAGATTCCAAATTGAAATGAAATAAAAGTATTCGAATATTCTAACCAGATTATTTTAAACGAGCTAATTTATTATTTTTACCACATTCCTTATTCAGTATTGGCCATATGCCATTCTCTCTCTCTAAATCTCGGGTCTCCCAGTTGACTTTCCGTTCCAATTCACCTCGTAAAGCTCCCGGAATTTGAGCAATTCGTTCCCCCCGAGTTTTGTCTAAAATAAGATGTACATTTCAAATAGGGTTCAAATAGGAACAGATCTGTACCTTCTTTCCCACCCAATGCGAGTATTTTTGATTCTTTATGGTCATTTCCCTTTTAGAATGCATTCCTCCGAGTCCCCCAGACCTTTTCCATAAATTAACTTTCTCCAAAAGAGTTCATTCTT
>JAAZTK010000007.1:0-50303 GCA_036507255.1 Megalothorax incertus | reverse complement strand
AGAATAGACCTTATAAAGGAGCTGAATATCCATTTTGAATGGGCAGAAGCGAGCACGGATGTGACGTATCAACTTCAAGTAGCCAAACGCCGGGATCAGGAGTTTAAGACTGTAATTAAATTGATTCATTATGCGATATACTATTACTGATATTGCGGAAATAGTATTAATCTAATGAATTTTTTATAAATGGCATTCCAGGTATATAGAGGTGAGGAAAGGCGGACTGACCTTGGGTGGGAGGAACTAGAGGAAGGGGACTGGTTAGGAAGGGTATGTGCTATCCGAGCAATTGATGAGGGTGGCCAACTTCTTGGCCCATACTCTTCACATTTCCCTTTCACGGTCTCTCGACCCACGCGCGAAGATGCGTCCAAATCTACCTATGGGAAATCCGCGACCCTTTCCGCTCAAGTCAGAAACAGTTTCTTTCATGTGAGTATCCGCGCTATATTTAATCAATTACAATAATAGTTAATAGGCTAATAAATTGAATGTTTTTTTCTTGAAAAATTGCAGGAATTATTCCATACCTTTGAGGAGGGACTACAAAAAATTAGCTACGAGAGCCGAGTAGGGATCCTCGCCGTGTTTGGTCTCTTTGTACTCGCCTTTGTCATATCTCTTATTACTCATCATGTAGTCTCTTAACCTGAATGGAAAGGAAAAGCGAGCCACGACCGCGAGGAGGATGAGGAGGATTTTTGGAATCTTGAAATCACTTGAATTTATATATATGGGGAGAGAAAAAACCTATGCGTACAATCTATATATCTACTACTACTACAATTACTACTACTACTACTACATTATTATGGCCCCTCGTGGAATCTTCAGCATCTATATAACTACTACTATTACAATCTATATTCTTGTACTTTATAATTTTAGATTCGGAATTTTGGGGGGAGTCGAAAAGTTTAGAAAAAAGCAGTTACAATCTTATAAAAAAATTTAGAATTAGAATACAGAGTTTACAGAGTTTAGCAAATTAGATATACTAGGATTTAGAGAATTAGGGAAAGGAAAAAGATAAGAAATTTAAATTAGGTGGATGAAAAGTCGAAGGGGACTGGACAAAAAAAGACCAAAAAATGTTGCGGAATTTAAAAATGCAATCTTACAGTACACACACCTCGAAAAAAATTCTGAATTAAATATTATTAGGTTCATTTTTTATTAAATTAAATTAGAGAATTTATTGTAGATCAATATAGAGTACTATAGTCGTATGGATAGATAGATGGATCGATTTAAAAAAAAGGGAATGTACTATAAGTGAGAACCAGTGCTTATTAAATGATCTAAACATTTAGAAAAAAAAATCTTTAATTGGATGGAAATATATTAGAATGGTATGAACTTGAATGTTAATTACCTAGCTTGTTCGGAGGGGAGTTGGGCGTGAATTAAGCTAATATATTTGCAGGTATACCCCCATTTAAACTTATTCTCAAACTCTATATATTCTCCTCAAGTGTTCTTGCTAGCTATTTTGTAATTCGAGGGATGAGGAGTCGATGTGGGGGGATGGAATAGGACCCGATTATATTTAAATCTAATGCTATTACTATTTTCCTATGTAATTGTAAGCGACTACTCCTCCAAGACTTGCGGGTTTGATTTCACAAAGGGAGGATATATCTGTAGGATATAGTAGTAATATGAGGAAAAAGGCGAAATTGAGCTATATATTATTATACACTTAAGTAGGATAGGTATTTACAATATGAATAGGATGGCTAGCCTATTGTAAGCTATTAAAAAAGGTTAAGAATTTCAGAGAGAAAGAGGAAAAAAAGTACACAACTTTATATTCTTACTACTACGATATATAGTATATGAATTTACATATATGTGATATAAATCGCAATCCCCGAAAGAAACTTTATTATTGTACATTTATTAATATACATACTTAGGTAGGTAGGTAGGAGGAGGAGGCAAAAAAAACTCGGATTTAAATATATTATGCTAAATACTATTAGATAATTAGTTGTATTACACATTACATACCTCATTCTTAAAAATAGGCCATTATAAACTCTCTCTATCTCTCTAAATATTAATTGTATTAAAAAATAATACGATAAGTACATATGTTAGGAAGAAATTGTGCAAAAAAACCAGAATTGTATACAAGTTACAAGCTTTAAGGAATTTATAGGTTTATCTATAGGTTAAATAGTGTGGAAAAAGAGCCTGAATTAATTAATGTATCGATTTTGACATGATTCTCAATCGTAGATTCAAAAATTGGATATTCTTTTGAAGAACTATCATGTTAGATCCTAGAATACTACATAGTACGTTAGCTTAAAAGCCGATTGAAAGAGCTAATACAATTTAAATGGTAGTTTGAAGTGATGTAGGGATTTTAATAGGGATTTTTACTCTGATTTTAAATTGGAATGGATTTAAATAGTAATAGTACGGCCGCCTTCCTCGAAAAAACCACCCCCCTAAATGCTATGTACAGTGCTAAAATTATATTTAAAACTAAAAAACATCTTGAATACTTATCTGTGATGAAATCTATTGATTGAAGATCTGGAGGCCGTAGTTTTTTTGATGAATTTTTGGATTTTTGGGACCCTTTTTTTAAAATTTAAATAAAAAAGGGGCCCTTACTCCACCCCCGTTTTTTTGCATGACAATCTCTTTTTCGCTGGATTCGATCCAAAAATATCCATCTATTTATGTTCAGAAAACCCCCACAAATCTCGATTAAATTATACTATATTAATTAATTAATTATTGTACGCCTATAGATTGGATAAAACATAAGCTATTCAATTTAAATATAATTAGTAGTTAAGCTAAATATGTATGTATACTCGAATTATCCTACCTATAGATAGTAAAAATGCGAGAGAGGATCCTATGAATCTTTATAATTTTGTTTATATATCAATTTAATCTAGTGTGTAACCACCTATTGCAAATAGAAGTTTAATACCTACATGTATAGGCTCTTTATTTAAATAGTCTAGTACTTTATATTATAATTGTTGGGGATTTCGAAATATATTGAAAGATGAAAGGGCGGCCGCGATCCGAAAAAAATGTACTACGTCGATATATTATTGTAAAAATACTATAAAAAGGGAACCAGAGAGCTAGCTATATTGAAGAATTTAAGCCAGAAGACAAGGCCACAAGTTTAAAAGGTCACACGAGGTCACCCCGAGGTTCTATCCTATGTCTCAATGAAATTTAAAAAAATGCGAAAAAAATGTACTGGGAAAAGAATTCGGTACGGCAAAAAAAATGATGATGATGGAAAGATGAAAAAAATACTATATAATTATGAATTCTATATAAATATTATATTATATACCTATATACTTTATGATTATTATATATTATTACACAAATATTACAATTTATTGTAACATCATACTACAATTACAATTTGAAAAAGAATAATATGTTTATTACATTGCAAAAAAAAAATGGTCGAGTCGATTTTGCATTAAATTATTTCGCATATTCTCTTTAATTAATTAAGTCGGGGGCATTTATTTACGCCAATTTGGGTGGGCTGCTGAGCGTGACATAAAAAATGTGTTCGCTGTCCTTAAGAATTTTGGAAGGTGACGAAACGAAAAGGTCAGATTAGAATTTGGTGGATTAGACCGTGCTCAGATTGACCTGATTATTGACTTCCTGCAGTTTTACTCAAACTACATACGAGTATTAAAGGACTCTAATGATACTTGGGTATCGGTAACTTTAATTGGGAGTTAAGTAAGTGAACTATTACTGCGATGGGGCAGGCTAGCACTTTTTTTTTAGAGTTATAGGTATCTTGAAACCTTTGCAAGATCCTTCAAAGTATTATAGGTATGCCTTAAATTAAGATTGAATAATTTGGGGTAATTTAGAAGCGGATTTTGCTAACTAGATTGACAATTGAGAGTCCCTCGCTCTTGTCACTCAAGAGCGAGAGGATTGCAGTAATCCTTTTGTTTGACTTTCAAATTTAGAAATTATATACTCGTATTATCTGAGAATAAGTTGATCAATCTTAGCCTCTTTGTAAATTCAGATTGAATTCTGTGCATGAAAGCTCTCCAATTTAGATTCTAAATACATATTAGTTGAACCTTTGGACCAAGGAGGCTTTGGACCAGGCATGCAATGCTCAGGATCAGTTACATAACATATAATAGTATTAGCTATAAAATTAGTGTGTTTTCCTATTTGATATGCACGAGTCAAAATTGCAAATATTGAAGTATTTGATCGGAATTACATCATTTGATTGCATCTTGTTATATTGATATTGTAGGATTTAATTTATAGGTAATATACTAATATGCAATTCAGTATCAGATATACAAAAATGAAAAATATGACAATTTTGAGGCTTTCCAAAAAAATGGTTGGGGTTAATCAAGAGATAAGGTTAGAGACTTGTTATTTCGGGGCTTTTGTTAGATGGAAGAATTAAGAAAGTACATATTTGACACTTATTGACTTCCGGAAATGTTAGCAAAAAAAATCACACCTTCCTCCATTGAAAGTCATTGTAGTAAATTCCTGTTTTACGCACTTTTATCCCTTTAAGGCTCCTTTAAAAGTCGTATTTCCCTATAATAGTAGGTAGTATTATAGGTATAATACGAGTAGGATTATAAAAAATGCATTTGTTTGCAAACTCTAGGAATTTGTAAGCCAATTAGGGTGCACTTGCTTGTATAATATGTACCTAATTCACTCAAGTATTCGAGATAATTGGTTTGAGGGTAAATTTGGTAGTTGCGAACCTGTCTGTTTTGGTGTACACCTTATTCAATAACAATCAAATGTAGGATACATTTTTTTGGGGTTTTTTCTTTATAGGAGGGGGTGTCGAAAGGCAGTCCTCCGTACCACTCAATGTCACTTTCGCTCAACCGAGACTCTACGCGTTGAGGAAATGGTTTCCTAAAAACTCACATATCTTATATTGTTGTAATCCAATTACCCCCAAATGTTTGTACCTAGTACAGGATAGTAAAACTAATCCTCTCCTCCTCCTCCTCCTCCTCTAAAATGGTATCAATTTAGTTTAGCACACATAATATTTGATATTAGGATCTTTTGCATGTGTTGGGCTCACGCCGACGCTTAGAAATTGGCTCGGGGTCAACCCCAAGTCAGTCCTATATTCTAAAATAATGGACACCTCTCACCACCTCCCCCTGAAATGGTGTAAACTCGAGCTGTTGATTTCCTCGAGAGCTGCTACTGGTTTTGGTCAAGTCCAGAAAGGCTTCCCTCATGTCACCCCCACCTCTGACTCAAACATATATAAATCCTTCAAGTTGTCCAAAATAAATCAGTTCAAAATCAAATCTTCAAGTGAATCAAATCTTGCTCTCTTTTTTATTCTAAACTACATTTTTTTTAAAAAAATGGCTCGACTTACCGTGAGTTTTATATTTCCAAAAAATAATATTTCCAGTTTTTTTATAATTTTTAAAATTTTAGATTGCCCTTGTACTCCTCGCTTGCGTTGTAGCCGTTCTTTCGGTCGAGGCTGAAAAAACCGAATCTAAAGACATTGAAAAGTCTGATGATCTCCAGACCGCGGCGGGAGGTCTTTTTGGATATGGTACCTAATGATTTAATTAGCTAATTAAGCCAGAAATTAACTAGAAATTAATATTTAATTATTCCTTTAACTGAATATCATTGAAATTGTAGGATATCGTCCTTATGGGGGGTACTACGGAGGGTATGGATATCGGTAATAACTTGCTAATTAAAATTAATTAATTAGCAAGATTTTTAATCCTGGATTATCTTTCCACTTTATTCAAGCAGACCGTTCTTTGGTATCGGATTTGGATACGGAGGCTATGGCAGACATGGTTATGGCTTCGGATACCCAGGTAAGGTCATCTGAGGTCATCTGAGGTCATCTGAACTCAGAGTCTCAGCTATAACTTCAAGTTTCCGCAATTAAATTTCTAATTCTGATCTGATCATTCTAGGATTTGGCTACGGTGGAGGTTATGGAAGATTTGGACACTTTGGGTTCTACGGTTAAACCGGGAGTGAACCGGAAGTAGCTGAAAAACTCACTTTCATTCATTCAAATTGGCCAAAATTTAAATTCTACTCAATCGGATAAACCTACCCATATAAATTTATAAAATATGAATTTATGCGACACGGAATATGTTTTTTTCTTATCAAGTACAATAATGAGATTAAATCTGAATAAATACAAAATTATCCTCCGAATACTTGTCAATTTACACCTTAATTACTCAATTTAATTGCATATTTAAGCAGATTTGCAATCAAAATTCAAAAACCTCCAAAGAATCTCATCGCCCCAAAGAGGCCATTTGAGACCACGAGAAAGCACCCTAATTTCATCAATTTTAGGCATATTTAGAATAATTAGATTAATCTCGATGAGCTGAACACGATGGTCGATGGACATTTTAATTTTTGAAGCAAAGGAAAAAGTTGTGGTCCTCGTAAAGGTCAAACTTTTGCAATCAAAAACCTCAAGATCCATCCATCGAGTCGCCCCAAAGGCCATATGAGGTTTTAAAAGTTGGGAAAAACCGAAGGAATTTTAAATGTATATTTTTGGCACTTGAAAATCTTGCTGACCTTCGACCTCTGGCCTCCGCCTACTTGGAATTGTGACATTTACACCCAATATTTATTGAGCAGCTCAACCACCGTGATCTTGCAATTTACTTATTTAATCTAATCAAAATCAAGCATTTTTGTCCATTTGAATTTTTGAATTTTGACATTTCTTTTTCGCCCAAATAATTTTAATATTTCAAAGTGGAGGAATTTTTAAGACCATTGACACCTTTGACACCTGTGACCTTTGTTAATTTTCATTTTTATTTATTTTGAATGCATTTCCCTCAAATTCAGTCAAGATTTACGGGTTTTTTGGGTCATCGCTAGCGAAGCGGAGCAGATCCCTCGATTTTAGGGCAAGTGAGGGTCCTCCAGAGTCATCAGTGGGTGGAGGAGGAGCTGGAGGTGGTCCAGAAGAATTTGAGGATTACGACGAGGTGCTCATATTTAATTAATAAAAAATCTATAGAATTAATTGCATTGAAAAATTTCAACATTTTTCCCCCCGAATAGAACGACGTAGAGATCCAATATCATTTAAAATCTTTGGACTTGGAGCAATTAATTCGAAGGAGGACAATGGCAGGGATAAGTGATTATAATCGGAGCCAATCTTACGGTCAACCTGGACAGGAAGTACCAGATGCTCTCTGTGAGGTCAGAATTTCGACCATATTATCGGGAATTTGATTTTCATTCCCGATCATCTCCCCCAAATCCACCATTATCCCCTCCGTTTCATCATAATGACCCTGGATTTGGTGGACCCAAAAGCACAAGATCCTCTCCAGAGTCTGCAGAAGGTTTGACCTTATTTTAAAGTTTTAAATTTCCAAATTAATGTTTTGTACGAAATTTTTAGATGTAAATGTGAAGAATTTTGCGCAAAAAGGAATCTCGCTCGTGGCTATTGTTGCGGATAATCTTTTATCACATCCCTTTCTCGTTTTAAGGCGACAATGCCAGGTAGATTACATAAAATTGAATCTATTTTAAATTCCGCAATTATTTCTAATGTATTTTTATTAAAATATACACAGGTTCATACACAAGCTGGGAGATATCATCTATTTCCAATCACTTTAGTTGGGCCTACCTTCTTTATTGTTCAAAGGCAGGGGTTCTCTGTCCTTTGGAAAGGTCTAGGATCTACCCTAATGATTAGGTAATTTAATTCGAAATAAAAAATAGCTCAAAAACAGCGGGAAAAATCATTTTATAACGAATTTATGCTCTTAAATCTCTCCAGGGGTATGACCCTAGCCGTAGAGGATGTTACAAGTAAAGTTACACCATGGCCAAAGTAAGATTTATAAAAATTGCATTTTATTTGGGGTTTTTTTAAACATATTTTTTTATTTAAATAGGGAAATAACTCGTCACAGTTCTATGAAAGCCTTCCTTCAACACGTTTTATTAAAAGCGTAAGAATCTCATATTTAAATTTAAAAATGCTGGAATGAAATCCGATATTTCATATTTAATTTTAATTAAATTAATTAAATCCACAAAATTAGGCTCAGCTTGGCACTAACTACACCATTTTATTCTGCCTCATTGGTTGAGGTATTATTGATTTAATTGAATGGATTTCTTCCTTTTTTGGGGTGCATTTTTCTAATAATTTTTGAGTCTCAATTTGCAGACAGTTCAAAGTGAAGTAGCATCTGAAACCACAGGATTCTTCGATGTTTTTCGAGAAGGATTTTGGAGGCTTTTATCCTGGCCAAGCACAGGTTTAATTTCCCCATTCATTTCATTAAACTTTGTGCATTAATTTATGATTCTATATTTTATAGGAAGGCTGGTTCCTCTCCATGTTCTCGTATTCCCCACCGTGGCACATGGTATCCTCTCGTATATCATCTGCACTGGGGTTAAATCAGTCTCACTCTCAACTATACGTCGTGTTCAGGAAAGTAAAGAACGGAAACAGGTATAATCTTATTAATAATTAATTAATCCGTATACTAATGTGTTTAATTGTAATATTCATTAAAGGGAGCCCTTCACAAAGACTCAAATGTATCCTATTATATGGAAATGACAGCATCCCTAGTTGGGAATATGGTAGCGGATATACTTTTATTCCCACTTGAAACTAATACTCCATCGCCTTCATCTTCAAGGGACACGTACCATCATTGATTCCCTAGACTCTGGGATTGAAGTTACACCAATTATGACCTCTTATGCTGGCCTATTTGATTGTCTTCGATCTACGGTTGATGAAGAGGGCCTTGGAGGTCTTTACAAGGGATTTGGAGCACTAATACTACAATATGGAATGCAAATGTTACTTATTCGAGCTGTGAAAATAGTATTAGAGAGTAATCCTTGGGGGGCTAATGGGAATAGTAAGCTAATTCCGAGTGGAGGAATCGAGAGTGATAGAGGAGGATATATAGGGAGTCCACCAATAGCTGCTGCTGGGATACCTCTTGCTGGGGATCATTTGTCAAGGTCTGAGCCAAGTTCTGTGAACCTGGGAAGGTCTCTCACTACACCTACTAGTGATCTGTATGGACATAGCCCGTAAGCCACCCCATATCCAATTAATATTTGTATTTTTTAAAGTAAAATTCATTTTTTTAATAGGGGATTTTCAAGCCCAAGAGGAAGGGATCCTCCAATGTCAATCGAGACGAGGTATAGGCCAAGAAGGAGATCAAATTCAAGGAATAGAACATCTCCAATCCTCTAATCCTACTTGAGGAAGGCTTGGAATTGAAATCATCGAGTAATAGACTCATCTGTAAATTGTTTTTTGAAGATTAGTAATACGTACCTTGTGTAATGTTAAGTTAGTTTAAAGGCTTTAAGGAATTGCTTACTTAACTTATGAAAGAAAAAAAGTCATTACATATTAGATTCATGAAGAATTGAGGTAAAAAAAAATGTAATTATGAATTAAGCTACGATATATATGCCACCTTTTAAAAAGAGTCAAATTAATTTTTGATCCTTTTGGATTTGGATGTTAAAAATACATACAGATTATAAAAAAGTCTGACGTTTGAAATTTAAATTGCACAATTATTAATTAAACGAATCGGTCGATGGGTGGCAAAATAGCAATGAAACTGCCAACTTTTAAATTTAAAACTAAGCATCTCGAGTCCTTGGATCGAGTCCAATTAATAATTGTAGTAATTAGGAATTAGATTTTTTTTTCGAATAAAAAAAGTTGAGTTCAAAATTGAAAACTTTGTGAATGCATTTAATTTTTTTTATCAAAATTTATCAAAACTTTTGTATTAGGTACAAAGTAGCAATTGTTTAATGATACAATACATAATTGACTTATTTAACAGTTAAGTCTCATACAATAAATACGATATTCAATAGGTATTGTAATATTATATTTTATAGGATTAGGGCACAATATATTTCAAAATAGGTAACAATTTATAATTTATAAATTATAAGAATAATTAATCAGGTTGAAATCTACAGAGTATATAGGAGTATTATGAGTTATTCTTTGAATACCAGTCTATTAAGAGATTTTTTTGAAAAATACAATACAATATACGTAATACATTTAATTTAACAATATAATTAAATGACTGGTGAGGATTAGACTTTAATATTTTAGGTATTGAGTATTAACATTGCAGTAATTACTGCAAATTAGTATTCCGATGATTCCGCAGCTCGGTATTCTTTCCATCGTAAATTACCTCTGAATAGAGCCATTTCCGAGCATTTCTAATTGATTTAATAAAAGAAATATATGTATAGTATCTACAATTAATCTAATACAATTTGACTAAAGTTGTTGTAATACTACCTGCACTCATGTCCGCATCTAAATAGGTAGGTTAATATTTGTAGTAATAGTTAATAATAGTTTTTTTAAAATCTAAATTGAACAAACCTCGGGTCTTGACAAACTCTGCATGGGAAATGACAGCCAGGACAGTTTTTACGTAGGCAATCACAATCCGAATAGTCGTCTATTTTTAAAGATAATTTTGGGTACCCAGAAAAAAATCCACATTATAATTTCAAATATATTTAATTCATTCTCATTAGATACAACGTTATTATACCTGCATAAATCTTTTGTTTTCCATCTTGAGCGAATCGCTTCCTCCGCTTTTGCTTATTCCTCAAACTTGGATCAAAATCCTGCATAAACTCTCGAGTTCCCTGAAAAATTGCATTAAAAAAAAGGTCAAAATCATTGCTAAATAAATGCATTGTTTAATTCAAATGTAAATAAATTTTTAGCACGTCGAGCCTAATAATGCTTATACTCCCTTGGGGCCTACCTCGTCAAAAAGAACCTTATCAAGACGTTTGTATCGATTCTAAATGTTTGTAGGAAAAGATAAATGCATAGCTTAAATACTTTTATAATATTAATTTTTATATTCGACGTAAAAAATATAAAAAAATTTTTCTTAGAAATAAAAAAATTAAACATACATTGCTGGAGGTGGCTTTAGCATTGTTATCCGCGTCATTTGAGTCTTCAGAAATCATACTCGAAGGATTGGAGTCATCTGTAATAGTAAGTATATTATAAAAGGGTTAAGAGTTTGCAAATAAGATATAAATTAATAAAATGAAAAAATGAATTATTTTAAATGTAAAATCATCATTAAAGAGATACCTTGTTCCACGGAGGGAACCACATTAACACGACCTACACCAATGCGTCTCCGAGCCGTCTTTTTTTGTGATCCACTTGGACCAGCCTTTGGCTCTGGAGCACTTGAGACCGGCTCTGGAACATGAGGCTCTGGAATATTTATGGCAGGCTCTGGAGGAGGAGGAGGAGCTGTCACCGTTTCTTTATTATTGTGTCCACTGCTGCTGGTGGAACAAATAGTGGAAAGTTCACCCCAAGCATCCTAAAAATACAAAAATAAATTAATAATTGTCGGACAGAATTTTTTAAAAACGCTATGCTAAAAATACGTCATATTGAGCTTCAGTCATCATATCGTCAGCAGACTCATCCTCGACAAGCTCTAGCGTGTCATGGGTGTCCACAGGGTCCATTTTTTAATTTTTTAGGGTCAAATTCGGCTCGATTTTGATGAATCAAAATTGAATTTTAAATTTTTTACGTGCACATTTCCTAAATTCAAATGTTCAAATTCCCGCGATTTCTGCATGCATTGAGGCTTCCACAAAAGGAACGGTTTTTTAAAAGCATCTAAGGATAAAATAAGCATAATTAATTAATTATGCAAGCAGTCTAGCTAATTAAAACTGGGCATTCAAAACATACATAAATGCGTGCTTTAATAACACCCTCAAGATGCTTATTTCTCCTTAGTGTATTTAATATTATAAGGAACCCAAATTCGTGAATGTGCCAAAGTCTCTACTAATAAGAGGTTGACATTGACATCATTTCTCGCCAGCAGCCTCAGAGGTATCCAGTCAGCCGAATGGTATGCAGATTATTATTATCGTACGTTATATAAAGAATGAATAATAATAATGATAATAAAGTTTAATCAACAGCCAAAGTCAAAGTCAAGAGAAACAGCTTTTATTACTACTCCTCAGCTCATTCATAATAAACCATGTATGGACTCTAATTGGATTTTTCCCAATTACACCAAATCGAAATAAAGCTCCTCCGACCATCTTCATTCAAATCCTTATCTAATGTTAATTTATAAGAGATTTTTAATCAAAGTTTTTTCAATCAAATTCAAATACAATAATAAATAACAACAAGTATTGTCACACTCACTAGGAGAGTAGGTACTAATATTAATCCTATGTTTCCTAATTAGGTAGATATAGACTATATGCTTAGAATTTAATTGAATTTACAAGAAAGTCTTGGACATAATCATCATTCATTTAAATTTGATTCGGAGAAATTATTCATTTAATAATATAGTCAAAAGAGAGCTTTTAAATAGGTACTTTAATGTTAAATTAAATATTGTATTAAATATTCAATGCATTTCTCAATTTGGCTTGAATTTTTCGGAATATCTTTACATTATACGGCCTATTATCGTATTTAATATATTTTACAAAATAAGGCTGAATATTACATAGTGTGTAACTAGAAACTTAAAAAGTATGAACTTGGACACAAACCTTTGGCTTTAAACCTTACATCAAAGCTAACATAATTTCAATGGTCCTATACCTATCCATTACAACTTTATATCAAGTATATTACGTACAAATAGTATACAAACAATCAAGAAGGACTCTTATAAAAGACAACAAATAGATATTTAATTAAGTAAGTAAAGAAGTCAAATCTTTCAAGATGATACGAATATCCGTATATCGCGTACTAGATAATATACTTCTAGCAGTACAAGTACTAGTAGTGTAGGTACGATATATTTGGATATTACTCCGTGGAAGAATAATATATCGTAATATTATAAGGAATAGGAATAGGAAATAAAAGAGCAAAAGATACTACAGAAAGTCTTTAAAATGAGATAAACCGTATATTTATAAAAAAGAACTAGATTTTTAGATAATTCTAAATAATAATAATACTTACATCAATACAAGACCTAGAAATAATTCTTGAGTATATTCAGTTTAACTTTTATATTTGATCGTAGTAGAATAAAAATTAAATTCGGGCCACAAGCTATAATTTTTTTATGGTCCAAAATATTTTTGTCCACGAGTATAAATCATACTCAATGAAACAAGGACCCCTACAAATATAAATAGGAAGAATAGCATCCCAAATACTCGGCAAAAACATCTCCGTTTTTTCCCAACCCGTACTTTTTGATTTTGTTTTGCGAGACGGGAGCCTTCAAGGGTGAAATCCGGGGTTGCCTGAAATTTAAAAAAAAAAACACACATTATTTCCTATCTACGATATACAATAGCTATTTGAATTTTGGGAATCTTTTAAAAAAAACTGTACAATGTAAAAATCTAATCTAAAAAGTGAATGGCGAAATCCTTCGAATTCTTCAATCATTTAATTCACTCGCAATAACAAGGATGAACGCATTAGACGTCGTTCGCACGATGGGCCCTGTCATCTGCCTTTCAGCTCACTCTTAATAAGATTTGACCCCGGGGTCAAAAGCTAGGCGAGGATAATTTTATGCATTTAGCAGCTCATTATGCCCCTTAATTATCCAATTATAATTTGCTCTGATTGACGGGGGAAGAAATTGATTCTTCAAGTATGAATTTAATTATATATTTTCAGTAAATAGTATATATGCAAATGTTAACGGCAAGGCCTGGCAAGGGCTTTTTAAGCTTTGGTACGGGGGAGGTCATGAAGAAGACTCGCTTGCCATCAAACCAACCAACCTTAATCACCCTCGGCTCAACTTGTCATAATGTATACATTTTTTAAAAAGAAATCTAAACACATAAATGATGTAAATGAGGGAAACCCCCCACACCAAAGTAAAAATATATGGCCAAATGGGTGTTTTTATACACTTGGGAATCTCTTTATGTAACCTCATGATCGTAGTACATTTTAACGCTTTTTTTTACACCTGCTACACCCTGTTTATGCTATCTTATTGCATTTAGATATTTTTCACTTGGTTCAATTGAATGATATTCGATGAGATAATATCCAAGTCGTAAGGTATGTATATCGATTCTGCATAGCTTGGACGGTTTGCCCTCTGTCAGGTCATAAAAATTGGCTCCCTCCTTGAGCTATGAGAAGGTCAAAGGGGCCATCACTGCAAGCTTATTCAGAACCTCACTCCCAAAAGGTGCAAATTCATCAAATCATTTAATTGGCCATAAAACCTTAAGGTGATTGATTTACCCCTCATTTGGAAGCATGGTAAATCTGAGCAGATTTAAAAGTCTTGGGGAAAAACAAGATCTTTTTATTATGGAAATCCGGAACTTAGGGAAGGCATGTTAATTTGATTAGGGAGTATCAGAAGCTGATCAATATCATTCAAATTTGAAGCCCTTTAGCGTTTTTATTATGAATGACCTTTTGGGACCTGCTCAGTTAATTTTTATACAGGTTTAAAGGTAAGGATTAGCTTGAGGAGGCTGTCAATTAACACCCACCAACACAGAAATTGCAACTTATTTGGTCTCCACGTGCTTACCAAACCTCAACCTTTGATGTGGATGATCTTGGGAGTCTTCTCCTGGAGTTTCAATCCAACAAATCAAAGGAAGGAAGGAAGGAAGAAAAGGATGGTCAATTTCATTAGAAGCATCCTCGAGTTTACTACAATATACTTTTAGTAGTATTACAAGGGGATTATGTAAATTTATACGGCCATATATGTAAATATTGGATAAACAGGATTTTTTGAATCCTCATTTGCAATATATACAATCGTATGCTTAAAGGTCTAAAAATCTTGACAATTTGTACATTTGACAGCCCCAGAATTTTTTAATCGAATACAGTAAATTTCACTTGGGGATATCAAGGGCAAGGTGGTGGACAGACAGGTGCAAAAACAAAGCATACCAATTGACCCTAAGCTATCGTACTAGGAGTATAATATATTTAAAAAAAAGGTACACGCAAATTTTGATGGCGGGGTACCATTTGGAGGAATGCTTTCAAGATCTCCAGATTCGCTCCAGTGAATCCCATAAAATCCGTAATAAAAATAGCTTCAATTTGTAATTTATCCGTAAAGATATCAGGTAGTACAAATACCTGAATAATATTATTAGAGTTCACGATTAAAGGTATCCCTATGCGTGCTTTGGAATCATTGCATTGGGGGAAGATTTCCAGATGGAAATCCCAACCCCAGAAGCCTCAAAAGTATCAAAAACATGTAATTTTTTGTGCTAATTCAAATCTGACACTCTTCTAATTCTTCCATATGCTTATATTTATTTACATGCGTGTTTGTAGAGTTTCTAGTACTTTGAGGAGTTGATTAAGAACCAGGAAGACTCCTCGACTCCTCAGTTGAGGTGTCAATTCCAAAAGGTTTTCCGAGCTTTAGTGTGGGGAAATCGAGTAATTGTTAAGTCAAGCCTTAAATAATGTACTCATCCTTGATTAATAGTGCAAAATTTGACATTCATCTCGCTAATTAAATGCCAAAAATATTACACCCTTCCTTTATTAAGTAATTAAATATTTATATTTGTATGTCTAATAATATTCAGTTGTTCTTGGACTGCGAGAGCTTCTTTGTACACATATCTCACTCTTCTTACAGTGTACAAGTGACAATTGGCTGATTAATATTAATGTGAATTCACTAATTTGCATATCTAATCCTCCTTGCAATACTCCTAGTATTAAGTTACACGTCTTTTTTAAGAGGCTCAAGCAGAGGAGGATTGTGCAATATTTTTTAAGGGTCCTCGCGAATAAATTTGCACTCGATTCGCATGTAAAAAAACAATTCAAATTACTCCCGAGGAGTCCCACGATACTCAATCTTTTTTTCTTCGCGAAGAGTCCTTGAGATCGATACTTTAAATTAAATCTGGGCCAAATTCCAATTCTTGAATTGAATTTTATCGAGTCTTTCAAAGGTAGTTAAATTTGCAGTTTTGATAATTTACGCAAATGTGCACACAAAAAAAGGAAATCCTTTTAAAATTTACATAATTTTTGAGGATTTGATTTTATGAGTTAATTTCACGCTTCCAGGAAAGGACATTTGCCATAAAAAAAATAGTTTAAGTGGGCATGCAGATTTTTTTATTGAAAGGGCCATCCTTCTGCGGTTTTATGCGGGTGATCGAAGGTGCCTGAAATGCCTTAGCCGAAGGCCCTCCTCGAATGCTTGCAAGACTGCCAAGCTAGCAAACTACTACGTTAACAAGCGATAAATCAGGAGGTAATCTTGTACCTCTGCCAATTACACAATAATTGACCTCTAGAACCACCTTCACCATTCGCCCTTTAACTCCTTGGGTGAATCAACCTGTTCGCGAGAGCCGGAGACCTTAAAGGCCGTTGCTTTGCGAGCTTCTGAATTTTCTACGATAGTATATAGCTATTTTTTTACCCCAATATGCCAGTAAATTGCAATATATTTAAGAATTATTGTATTTAAACCGTTATAAATTAATCCCCATGCTCGATTCATTCATCATTTAAGAGTTTTCTCAATGCAAGGGGGGATTTATTCACTTTATTGTGAAATCTCGTGGAATTCTACACCTATAAACAGTGGGAAACTCTCTCTTTATGCATATAGTTTGGAGGAAAACAAACCATTCATTTCTGGGCTCGACGATATATGCAAATCCTAATGCAATTAGTTTTATTATACCTACTCGTAGTGCCAAACAGCTTAATTCAGGATTTAAAAACTCCTTCTTATGAATGGGAAATGTTTAAAATTTTTCCTATTCTTCTGGGTAAGTTCCTAATGTAAATTTCCCTACCCTAATCGTTTCCTAATCTCTGAACTTGACTTCCTAATTGCTTCAAAGTTCTACTACTACTCCATACGAGATATTTACAAACAAATTTCGCAATTATTCAATTATTAGAGGCGATACGAGCCTTACTTTAATCCTAATTGAACTTTAATTTGTTTCCTAGCTCGTTAAACCACCCAAAACTGGCAGTTTAAACTCGGTTTGGACCCATCCACTGATCCACCACCTTAGATTAGGTGCAAATTAGTAAATTAAATCTCTTACGAGCATTTCCTAATTGAATATATGATTCTTCTACGGACAAATCCAAAATTCATTGCGTTATACGGATTATAAATGGTTTTAAAAATCCATCTTTTCGATATTTAAACACTTTTGAATATTTGTATACATTTACACATGATCATAACGTGCAAATCCTCTCCAAATAGGAGTCGAATTCTCTTTTTTGAAGGGAGGTGAGCATGTGTACAAATAGATAGATAAATAAAAGAGCGAGGGGACTCGGCCTTCTCTCCCATTGTCACTTGGTTGGCTTTACAATATGCATGTCCATCGAGGATTGGGCCTAATACTATATAAATACATTCAAATTTTCGCTTAAATGTACAACTGACTTTTTTGTGTGTCTATGAGACGTTCTGCATATGGGACAATTTATCAGAGAGGTCTTTGTGGTGTATCTGTGAGTAGTATGAAAGGGTTTTTTGAATGGCAGACAGGATTAAAAAACATTATGTTAAATACAGTCCTTTAAAAGAGTAATTATTCACTTGAGGAATCACTCAAATGAGCTTATCAAAAGGAAGGGAGACTTGGAGGAGCTTCGTAATTGGTGGTGGTGTTGAATAATCAATGACACTGACGAGGGGAACACGAGAGGACTTTATTCAACAAAAGGATGACCCTTGTATTTTTTTTCTATACCCTGTCCATTGCAAGTTTAAAGCTTTACAAGCGCCTTAAAACTCAAAAGAATTCATTGAGGAGATTCGAGAACATTGTATACATATGTCTAACATTGCAAGTAGTAGATAGTAGTACCACGAGTAGCGAACCATTCACAAAAAAAATTAAATTAAATTCACTTTCAATGGGTTTCCCATTAAACTTTTTAATGGGCCGAATCTCAAACTCAATCAAGTACAATTTACAATTTATTTAACGTGTTAATGATCATTCATTCAAGGAAGCAAGTCTTAACGCGCCCCAATCGGCATTACAGTAATTTTGTGGTAGGATTTTGCTCAGTTTTTTGCACATTTTTTTGTTTGGGAGTTGACAATAAATTTTTCCAACTCGCGAAACTCGTGCAAAACTCGCGAAAACATGCAGCTCGCAAAAAATCCTCATTTGTCGAATGATTATATGCAATAATGCTCAAACACCCTTTGGGTATGCGGAATCAGCTCGAATTAATTAACGTACAATGCAGCTCTCGGAGCTTTGTGTGAATTCCCAAAATTTTTTTGCTCCTCAAACATTTTTTTGAGCGCTAAAAGATCCATTCAGAATTGACCATTAAATTTAAGCTAGAGCTAACTGTCCATCTAGACATTCTAGAGGTCTGAAAAAGTTTAAGGAACAGTTCCATCATGTCTGAGCTAATTGATATTTGCATAAAACATAGAATGGATCATGTAGCAGTAAAAAAAGATGTATTTGCACATGATAAAAACTTTTAAAATGTTCCAGCGTAGTCTTTTGAGACTTCCCTACAACTTTTTCACTTTTTCCCCCATTTTTTATCAGCCTCCAAGTTGTAAATGTTGTAAAATTCTAAAGGTCTAGGCCTTTAGATTTTTTCTCCCATCTCACTCCTCTTGCAAGAACTCTTGCATTGCGAAAGGAGCCAGAGGAGCTAGCATTAAGAGGGTTGCTCTTCACAGCTCTTTCTTGCTCAATCCCCCTCCAATACAATTCCCTTTGACTCATCCTTCCAATTTGCAAAAATGTGCAATTCCTACAGGTTTTCAGAGCGAACCTTCATAACTCTATGCAATGTGCAATCTTCAAGTGCAATAGCTCCTCCGATCCTCATTCGTTACGCACTTGTATTCACTTTTAATATACCTAATACAAAGAGAAAAAACATAGTTTCGACTTACGTGAGAATCCAGTGTTTGGATGATAAGGGATCACAGTCTGATTATATTTCTTTGTAGGTTTACCGCTTTGCTGAAGTACATCCCAAATCTGGCTTTTATTCCGAGCACCATATTTGGACTCTTCTGGAGACTCGGGAGGTATACTAATGATGGTATAAGGTGGTCCACCCGAGCCCTTTAGACCCCCACGGGTCTCAGGAAGATTGACAAGAGCTGTACCATTAAGGATAGCTTCTCGAAGGTCTGGAGGAACCGCGGAGAGGTCTACAACTAGGTTTTGTGAGTCACCCGACACGATCATAACCTTTTGTGACCCTGATGAAGAGACTGTGGACCCTCCAGCCGAGGAAGACTTTGAGGATAGTCCAGATTCTGATGAGGAACCAAGCCCTGTCCTCTTGAGACCTCCAAGACTCAATTGGAGCTCTTTTCCCTGAGGTGACTGCATGGAAAAAACGACAAGATTAAACCTTTTAAACATTAAGAGGGGGTTGCAACGAGCTTAAATACTCTTTGCAGTCATGCTAAAATAATTTACACAAGAATTATGAACTCACCCGATCCGTAGAATTCCCAGAATCCGAGTCTTCATGTCCAATCTCTTCGTAGATGGGGATCTATAAATTTAAAATTAAATTAATTTGAATTAATGGCTCTTGAAAGGCGTGAAGCCGGAGAGGATCTTGAGAAATACTTGAGTAGAAAACCCCCTAAAGGGTTGATCTTTTAATTCATTCTACAAGTATTACTAATACTATTATAATAGCTAATTCTGTGTAAATATAGGTGCGTTTTAATTGATTAGGAACGGCCGTTTTCCTCGTAGCTAATTCTAGGAGCCTGATGACAACCGTTAATACTCGCGTATATGATGAGGAAAAGGGTTTAATTAAGATGTGGTCCTCAGGAATGGCCGTACACATGATTTCCTTATGAAATCCCACTTTGGAGATCCCAAGAAATCGAAACTATAAAATAAAATAAAATACCCCATCAGGTGTGAGAGGTCCTCCGTCACAACAGGAGGAGGAGGATGCTTCCGAGAGGTCAGAAAACCTTCGATAAATTGCTTCATAATCATGGTCGCAATCCTCAAGCTCGGAGAGGGAGTCCCCGGAACTCATGACTCCATGTATTTCGGCCGGAAGATTCGGGTTTTTTGAGGGATTTAAGGATCTTTTTTTAATTTCAGAGCAAAATTGGCAATGAATCCCAATCTAGCCCTTTTCACTTTCCGGAAGCCACAATTATTTCCTCTATTAATTGCATTTCCTGACCACTCGGTTGGTCGACGTCCACCGCAAGAGGAAAAACTGGTGTTAAATCGGTCAGTGTCACTACTTCTAAAATGTATACACACAACTGCAGCTACAGATCTAGTAAAAATGCACTCTGGTTATCCTTATCCTCAATTCCCTCTGAAAGCGTGCTTACAGCCCAGTGGATACGGAGCGAATGCACAATCTAAATAACGTACCAAACGGGAATACACATTCAAGTGCACATTGAAGTTTACACACACATATGAGTTAAGGGGTGGGGGAGATTGGGATTTTTCTTTGCATATATGCAAAACAGTTAGCAAGGTGGTTGTTTACTCGACTACTCGTACTACAAATGTATTTACCATAAGGTGATGTTGGTGATCTTGCCCTTGATGATTCTTAGTCCTCTCTGGCTCCTCCTTGACATCCTCTGCCCAGGGAGGACCGGTATGTGACGTCCGTAGTACATTAAGCCTGTCCAGAGAGTCAATCTCCAGCTCGGAATCTTCCTCCTGGACACTTTTAGTCAGTCCTAGCTCACGGAGGAGATCTAAAAAAAATTTAACAAATTAAATTAAATTTTACTCGAGCAATCTTCCCATAACCTACCTCATATCCAACCAAAACACTATACCTTACCATACTACGATGACTTATCGTGCACGCAAAATGTGTGCTAATGAGCCACACCTCGACCCTACGACGTATTCTTTTAATTATAGAGGGTCATTGAATGTGTGGTTTTTTTCTGGGGAAATCTGGCGCCAACAACCCTCGTACCCCTTGCCAATTCATCCCATTTGATCATCCATCAATTAGAGGCCCTTATTTACTCTTGAGTATTTTTTTCTTGGCAGTCGAGAAAGAATTCATTGCAAGAGATCCATCTTCGCAATGGAATTCCACGGCCAATTATTAAATCATTTTAAAAGATGGGGGGCTGTCCATCATACTCACCATCTAATGATTCGCTGATGAGCTAATACCGAGTAATTCAAAGTGTTTGGCACCTCGCCCAAATTATTAAAAATTATTAAATGCCTTTTTCTCGATCCCCTACGCTTTTCTTCTGGGAATTTGTGACATAATCCATTGATAAAGGATAGGAAAACCCTATTTTTTGTTTGCCCTGAGTTCTATTAATTTTTTATGTAACTGACTACCTATTGTAGTATACTAGGGAGGTATTTGGATAAAACTCTTTATCTAAATCAATTGGGATTCGGCTGATTTAACACTTTTGAGCCAGCTTCGGCCTTGAGATTAGTCATTTTAATCCTATTTAGATCACGAAATCTTTTAGAATCATCATTCTTTGTACTACAAGTCTAGGTACAATAGTTCTTTTTGCAACCCAAAACTGATTGGAAGAGATGTGTTTTTTGTCAAATTAAGCCAAATTACATCATAATCCTTCCTCAATGTTCTCCTAATGAGCACATCCTGGCCTAATTCATTTGGGAAGCTTTTTTGGGGTCATTTTGAGGTTTTTATTTTACGTAAAGGACCATACGAGGACGCATTTGTTGAACAACAAGCCTAATGATGTCCAATGTCAAGCTTGCTACTTCCTCACTAATCATTAGCTAACGAAAAAAATACCTTTTTTAGATTTGGATGATGGCGGGTGAAGTTCAAGTCCAGATGCACCATCCGCAGCGGCATAAGCATCTGCAATCCCCCCAAATGGGGACCAACCGAGACTTCCAGAGCTTTTAGATCGAGCCAGTGTCATAGGGGATCCTTGACCTGATGAACCAGAGCTCTCCTCATCATTTCCCTGGTCAGACTCTGTCTCTTGATGATGAATTCGGTCCAAATCACCCGGATCAAATGGATTTGTGACTCGAAATTGGCGTACCGGACGACTTTTGCGGATGGAGGTTGAAAATGCTTGCAAATCCAATTCCGAATTGAATTTTACCGGATCTTGAGGGGTCGTAGGAGGATGATGGTGGGTCTCTACGAAGACTTTATGGATATTAGGGTGTAGGGGACCTCCTCCCCCTTTGACCCCGTTGGATGTGAGTATGAGGAGTGACTCTGTGACGAGCGAATCCATTTCTTGAGTCCCCCCAAGGGTCCCTACGACATCAACTCGCTCGTTAAAAGTCACAGAAGGTTTCCTCCCAAGTTTGACATTCTTTTTACTCTTGGGAGGAGGAACTCCGAACCCGATATTTGGCGGTTTGGGGCAAATTCGGATTGATTGGACATATTTAGAGTTTTTGGAGAGGATCTTGGCTGCTCCGAGGGTATCATTTTCCCTTGAAGGAACCCGAATTTGCCTTGAGCTTGAATTTGGAGGGAGTGGTGCTCTATTTTTAAGTGGTTTATTGGAATTTGCATTGCTTTTGGGTTGAGAAGACCGAGAAACTGTTATATGTTGCACAAAATCCGGATTTTGCTCCCGAATATTGACGAGAGCTCTTCCAATTGGCCCTTGGGGTTCAGCAGATGGATCCTGGAATAAGTTTGGTGGTTTTGGAAGTAATACCACCTTTGTCATACGTCCTTTCCCACTTCCTGTGCTTGAGGAGGAAGATGCAGAAGCCGTAGATAGGGTTGGAGAACCTTTGACATCTTTTCCTGGCTTGGGGTGCACCTCCTCGTCACTTGGACTACTTCCAGAGGAGGAGTCATAGCCCGAAGAATGGTTCCCTTCAGCTGGGGTGACCGTAGCCAGACCCTCCTCCTCAAAAATAGGATTGACCCTTGAAATTTTTAATGAAAAAAAAAATTAAAATATGATTACAAGCTTGCGAGGAACCTTACCTAGAGACTGTATGCTTGTCAGAGGATTTGGAGAGCCCTTTGGCCTTTTTTCCAGACTTCTCCCCATGCTTAGATGTCGTTGTAAAAGGGTCCAGACTCTGAGGAGGCTGGAGGCGGCGGCGGGAGACCCTGGAGATCTTGATGTGGTCGGTGTTTGAGCCATTTTAGCATTTTGCTTCGACTCTGATCACCCTCCCGCTCCTCATCTAAGCGGGTTTGCTTGTGATTGTCACTATAAAAATAATAGAGTTAAATTATAAATGTATATTTTGGGGGAGATGACCTCGAGAGCTCATCACCAATTACTTTTTCCAATGTGGAAGCTTTATGGGGGGAAGGGTGCTCATTAATTCAACGATAAATTCGAGGATTCGAGGCAAAGAATTGCGTCACTTAAGTACAAAGATTGCTCGGACGAGCAAGGGAGGCAGAGGGGGAAGGACTCTGAGGAATGCCACCACAACCACCACAAACGAGATGTCAAGGCGCAAATTCACACTAGTCACGAATTTATTTTTATTGCAATTTTACAAAGGGTCCCAAGCCGGATCATGCCTTTGTGTGTGCAACATGGGTTCAGGGCAGACTCAATTGAGCAAATGACAAGTCCAATTCCAATACTAGATCTAATACTAATCCTAAGAATTCTCAGGAGGATATCCTGGGCTTCCCCACAAGTTTGCAATAATACAATAATATAGGATTAGTTATGTAAACTTTTATAATCTGAATAAATTCAATTTTTTGCCCAATTTTTTGCATCCTAATCCCACAAAGAATGTACCTGTTGCTCAATTTATGGGTTTATCCCCAATTGAGTTGGAGGTTCCTCGACAAATCATTGCAGACTCTATGCAAGGAGGAGGTCATTTATTTGATTTTTTTATAGGATTTGTCCCAGCCAAGCATTTGGTCGCCAAAAAATGCTTTAAGACCTTCTCCCAAAGCCTTTTTTCGCCAAATAAATGCAAATATTTGCAAACCCTTCCAATTTTATGCACATTTCCCAGAGATGCATTTAAATTTTAAAATCCCTTTTGTTGGGCGATAAATCTTTCCTCGAGAGAGAGTAGATCTTCAATTTCTGTGTGATGGTTAAGGAATGATTTTTTTTACAACCACAAATAACGTGTAATCCTTTCAACCTTTAGAATTCGCTGTGACAAACTCAAGTGGCCGTCCTAGTCCAAGTGAATTTTGGGTTGAGGTGATTTCACATTGGGTTTTTGCGGCCAAATTACTATTGTATCGTCGACTTGTCATCTTTAAAGCTCTCGTAAAAATTTACAAAGGAGTTTTTATGTCAATTATATAATTTTAAGCAAATTCTTTTTAAAAAACCCCAAATCCTTCCGAAAAAATTACAAATTAGAGCTAATTAGGTACAATTTTTTTAATGAATTTGATGGCGACGGCGCTCTGGCCATCTTTTTTCCTAAGAAAGTTAATGAAGTGGAAATCCTAGCGATTCCTGGAATATTTTTCAATCAATGACATCATTCCGCTTCTGAATCACTGCTCAAATTGACCGTGACAGCTCCAAAACCTTTTGATATCCTGTTTTCGGACAAAATTCAAGTTCAAGGATTTGGCGTCATTAATCCAGAAATATCCAGATCATTTTTACAGGTATTGCGAGTATATCGGATAGGAAATTACTTGATTTTTCCCCAAAAAAATACCTAGAGTTTACGTATACATTTTTAAAAAAAAGCCAATGGTTTTTAACTTTTTAGCCAAAACTTTTTACCTCAAAGATTGGCATGTGAATAATTTGATTGCCCTCTAATTTGATGGCACCTTGAAGGTACCCTGAGCGATTGTATATTTATAGTATGTATGAATTCAAGCTACTGGCTGTGTTCCTCGGTTGACAGGCGGAGGAGTACATTTTATATTAACTTTAGAACTATGGCCAAGGCCCTCAAGTTCGTTCATATGTGAAATCTCTGGCACAGCAGTGTAAGACTGGGATTTAAAAAAAGACATAAACCAGCATTAAATTTTAAAGCTTTCATCCTTCCTCTCAACTCTGAAATTGATTCAAATCCTACCCCTGCACACACGGTTAAAACAAATGTAATTATATATTTTAAACTATTATTGCATACCCTTATTACATGATGTACGAGTGGTCTTTTTTAACTCTCTCAAAGTTGCTTCTAAAAACGGCTCGATGACCTTTCCCATTGTGTTTTTAACAGTGCACAGTTACAGTTACGAGCAACTCAATCTCAAGATCTCCTCAACAGCATATAAATTTAACATAATAAATTTTTTAAGTAAATTATCGTTCAAATCTATGAAAAAAATCTTTAAACTTGCGGCCGTTTATTCAAGTAATAGGTAGTATTAATACCTCGTAGAATAACACATTTTTTATATAAAAAAATGGGAATTCTTAACCTAATTTCTGACCAATTTCACTTTCCTTATCGCTCCCGAAATATATGCAAATTACATTGCGGGGCTTTGATGAAAAATGCGTGCTTTGAAGCTACTAGGGGCCAATTTGATAGGATTTATTATAGCTGGCCCTTTTGTAATTTTATTTCATATAATAACACATACAACAAAGTAAAAGTGAAGACAGGTTTTAATTACCCCCGCAAAAATGTCACTAATTTCGCAAAAACTTACGGTTTTAATTGCGGGATTTAATTATATTTAATTAGACCTATAAAATCCCGTACAAAATTCAAATACTTGAAACTTTGCATACTAGGAGTAGCTTCTGCAATTATATTATTAATCCCAATTAGCCTTCGAATGATAAATGACCATAATCTACGAAATCCTACCGCTAATTAAACCCTCAAATTTCAAATCCTTCCCATTATAATATTGCATTTAATTACAGGGCTTGTTTTTAAGGGATTTTAAAGCTCAAATCCTTCCAGATCGGCCATTTCGTCATCATATAATTTGTTAAGAAATCAAAATCCTATTCTTTTATACCTAGGTATATTGTACATGCAGATAGGTATTAGAATGAAGCCCTAAATGTGAATTTAACAAGTCATTGAAATACGCAACCCCTTTAAAATTGAAATGGTCGGAACTGTTTAAAAAAATGTGCAAAAGACATGGGTTGATTAGGCATTTCAAATTGGATTCGATTCGGTTCTTTATGAGATCCTTATTTGACGTGGATTAAGGTTTTGGAATTAAAAAACAATCATTAAATCTGCGTAAGAAAAAAAGGATTCAAGAATAAGCTATTGTAATATAATGGTTTAACAAAGGCGAGTGGAATGCGCAAATATAAATTATAAAATCCTACGTAAATATTCTATCAAAAATACTACAATATATATTGGGGCATTCAATATGTGTGCGTCATCGGGATAATTTGAGCGGGATAATCCGAATAATTTGAAATTTGGGAGGATGCAGAAATAAAATGGGATTTAATGGGATTGATTGAAAGATTGCAGGGCTAAGAAAGTGAAACTAGGAATATTGCGCGAATCTGCCGTGATTACATTGCACATTTAAGTGATTTCTGCCCCAGTAAATCTCATAAAGCGAATATTTGTTCATTTTTTGGGGAGGAGGAGGAAAGAAAAGGTTTCGGCACATTAAACGGAGAATAGTTTGCAATGTTTTGCAAGGGGTAACTACTTGTATTAAATATAGTGTAATATAATGTAAGTATTTTGCACTTTGTACATCTCAAAACGATTCTAGTATGAGATCCAGATTCATATAACTTGTTTCAAGCGCTCTTTAATAGCATGTTTTGTTTGAGAAATAATATTAGGTGTATGTTTAGTTGAGGGGAGCTGATAATTTGCTGAAAAGTTGCGAACCAGACCAAGAACAAATTGGGGGATTTATCAAGGTGGTTGGTTTATCTTTGAAAAAGAGTTTTATGGCTTATTTCTCCCAATTACCCATCTCTTGGTTCCATTGGGAATGCCCCCGTGACCCACGTACTCGAATTGTATACTTTTCCATCCCCCAAATGCCCCAAAATGACCCTCAAACGTAAATAGGTTTGAGCTTCCTTTAATTAACCGTTTTGTTCGCCGTATTAAATTGAGCTTTTACTTTCCACTCTTTTACCCCTGTAAAATAAACTCATATTTACTCATATCATACTCATATTTGCTCTATTTATGTCTATTATTATCAGACTATCCACCGGGTCATTGAAGTTTATTGCTTCCTTTTAAGGCTCCTAATCTTGGACTCATCAAATCTGCCAATACTCATCCTAGGTATAGGGCAGATATCATTGGGAGCATCTTTGAGTACCATTTAACCACAATCCTTTGCTAATTATAGGTTTAGAGAAAGTGTAATGTCTTAAATTGACAATTGCAATTCGAATTGACCTATGAAAAAAATTGTAAATAGAAATTCAATTGAAGATCATCGACTAATCCTCTAGTTAATGACCAGGCATCTGACCTTTGTGGCTTTCGATTAAATGGTTGAATTAAATCCGCTCGTGTAAACTTTCCTTTAAATTCATCATAATTCATTCCGTTTAAGTAAGCAAATAACAATTTTTTTGGCAGACGGATCCCCTAAACTTTCCCTCAAAAATCTTAAACCTTTTGGATGAGTATAACTAAACGGCTATCTCCGAAAACATAATTTTTCAATCATCTCAACCGAAACATTACTTTTCCCCAATATTCCTAGTACTTGCCACTGTTATACAGTAATTTATTTGTTCATATTGAGACGGTCAGATTGACCGCTAAAAAATAAGAATTTAGTTAGTGACCTCGTACAGCAATGAGCAGAGTTTGGGAAGGTTTCTCCCCCATTTCATTTTCATTACCAACATCATCAGCAGTCGTCGAAGGGAGGTTAATTATGTCATTTTAACTCATCATTCGCTCCTATAGACTTCTGCAATCATCGTTAAGTTCCCCGAGGACTCTTCAATCCTTCTCAAACCAATAAATAAATGAGTGCCAATCACGATACGAAAAGATTTAAGAGAGCCAAAAGATGCTCGAGATTGGCACGACTCAAAATAAAAGATTTAAGGTTTTGCCCAATGCCCAATGCCTTTCATCAAGGGAGACGCCATAAAAAAAAAGCTGGGAATCAATCCATTAGTCGAGGAGGAAAAGAGAGCTATTTAGAATTTTAGATCCACGATACACTCAATGAACAAAAACCATTTAAAAGCTCAAGTCATATCAGCAAAAATTCTCGATTGACAATTCCAGAACTAGAAGACCATCAAGGCCTTTTTTAGCGAATGCCCCGTTAAAAATCAAACAAGTTTAATTGGGGATCTGCCCATTCTGAACAAAAAATACTATGATTCACACTTGTTAAATACGCTACTCGCGAAATGTAGATTTGAGCTAGCTCTGACCAGATTTTTCATCCAGGAAGATGAATGGAACTAATTGCACGAGCCAGAGATAAGGAGAATTACACGAAAGTGATATATTCCTCCGGGTTAAAAAACTTTATAAATTGCAAATATTCCATTAGATTCCTCATGCAGTTTTCAACGGCTCCCATTTCTTTTTTTACAAAATTGAGTAGCGAAAAAAACTACCATTGAACTTTACCAGGACCTAATTTCATTGAGGGCTTAAATTCTTACGCACAAAAAAGTGACATGTTTCGCTTTTCGAAAAAATATGGGGATTTTTACCTTTTGCTTTTAATGGAATTTGTCTGCCTTTGGAACTACTTGCTCGATAGTACAGTTAAGTTTTGGGAGGTAAAAAAAAATTTGTTAAAGAATTAGTATTGTAAAGGGTGCCCTTGAATATGCTCAGAAGCAAAAAGAGCTATGCTCACAGTCGAGTATGATAGCTATACGAATAGTATTGATTTGGACCATAAGAAAGACTGAAAGACTACGTCAAAAGTGTCCGTGACACTGAAATCAGATCCTGTTTAATCATATTAGCACAAATGACGATATATTAACATTAGGTACTACAATATATGTCTTAGATCTGTCTACGATCAACTAATTTTTAAACAATTTCCCCTCCTTACTCTAATTGCCAGATGGGTGTGTAAATCATAATTTTGGCAAAGGGCCCTCCCAAATTGAGAGAGTTTTTTTGTTAAATAGACCTGATATACATGGGGCATCTGATAAACCCATCAAATTTTATCTATGTACAACACATGCCGTTAATTACACATAATTACTTATATTTGCACATATGTATATGTAATTGTAGTCAGTAGGTAGTCAGATAGTACTACTAATACAATACCTATTAACTATTGTATTAGTCCAATATATCCGTGTAGCAAGTTTCTAGTCCTTAATTAATGAGTGCATATATATAGAGTTTTTCTATATTAAATGATAAATCAAGGGTAAGTTAATCAGATGAAGGGATGGTCTGTCAATCTGGAGGCATGTTCCGATTTGATCCGGTGATTTTTACTACCCTCCGAAGTGCTCGTGTGCCTTTTAGAAAAGGTCATAGGACTAGGACGGAGGTGTAAACAAATTAAAAAGCGCAAACAATGTTACCCTCGTGTAAATACGAGCTAATCCTCTACCTCTCACTCTCCCGCCCCATGATTAGATCTAATATTGCATTTAAAATGTAAAAAGGGTTAAAGGGGGCAAGCTTTAAGTAAATAATTACAGAGCTGAGGAGGAGGAGGAGGAGGTGGAGGAGGATCAAGCTGCAGAGCACATTTTTTCTGCATATTTATTATTTATACGCCTCTTTATACGCACAATGCCCCGTTGATCCGGTTGGGAGAGTAAAGGGGTCTTCAGTGACCACTGAGCCAGGACGGGTTTCCCAATTTAAGGAATTTATGGCCAATTTCATTAAACCCCTACCCCCTATTCCATTTAGGATCATTTAAGATCAGTCATAATTGCATGCAATTTAGGAAAAGAATTGAGTAAGATCTCATCATTAGTTGAAATGTCAACAAAAACCTTAATTAGGGCCTTTCATAACACATTGTACTATCGCATTATAAGGGGGGCTATTCTAAATCACTACATCCACACGCCCAAAAGCTTTAATTTAAATCCTAAATTCAATTACTATTTTTAATTGGAATCTTAAGCTACGAATAGGGCCTATAGGCCCATTAAAGGTTCCATGCACTCAATTTTGCACTCATTCAGCATTCTCCCTCCATGACCCTCATGAACCCCTTTGAAAGGGCCTTTAGTATCCGCGGTCTGGATTAATTTAATGGATACATGGACTTTAGAATTAACTTAGGATTAGTCAGAACGAGATTTGTGACATTGTGACATTTTTTGATCCATTTTGTGACACTTTTTATAGGTATATATGCAAATTTTGGGGGTAATTTATTCAATTGGGGTTTTTTAAAGATTTTTGAAATAGCGGGCATATTAATCAGTGGGTTTTTAAGGGATCTTCTTAAAGATCTTAAATTTTTAAGGGTATAACTAATATAATACTGTAATATTTGATCAATACTTACCGCTATATCAATCCACATCCCGAGAAATTAATCCTTTAAAGTTTATATTCCAATTTGTGCACTTAAATCCCTCGCATTTTGACAATTACACGGGTTAATTAAAAGCCCGGTGTATTTTTATAATGAAAAAAATTCAGATTTCCACAAAACAAAAGAAAACTTTAAAAAAGGCCTTTAAAATAAGGGGGGAGTAGGGTGTCCATGTGCTAATTACGGTAATTGTTATTTGTTTGTCATTCACTGTTTACCAGCCCGCTGAGCACACGTTTAAATACACGTTTAAATACAGAATGAACTTGATTGAGCCTCCAATTAATTAACAAACACTGCAGCTCCACACACAGATCTTGAGCTTCAGCTCCCTTCGACTGCAAATCCTCAACTTCCCTCAGCCTCAGCTCAAAGTTTAACTTAAAAAGGGTTTTTAATCATGCCTTTGGGACTGAGCCCAACACTACCCAGATCTGTAATCCCCATCCTAAATACATATTTCTATCCTATGCACATTGCATTAGAAGGCGAGAGTGAATGCTCCCCTCGCTTTGTGTTGAGGGATTTCCCTTTTTTCCTTAAAATCCACCATCCGTGAACACAAAGTGTATAAGGATTAAGGTATGCATGCATGTAGTAGTACTTAATGGGGGGACTGATCTTGTGGTGGTTTACACCTTTGGGATTTATGTTTGCAAACTATTTGTGGTCGTGGGTGGCTGGAAATCAATTGTCATTAGTGTCGGGGGACTGATTGGGTGATTCTGGGAATGTAATAACTTGTTAATAAATTTATAGATTATTTTTAAGTCCTATCCCAACTGAGGGGGAGGACCTCCTAGGGTGAGACAGTAAAAATTGGACTGAATTCAGCCCCATGCTCGCAGTTGAGGAACTTGAGGAAGGAAGAGAAATTGAATTAGGTGGAATTTTGGGGAAATAACTCGGGAGGAGGTGAGGGAAATCGTATTAATTAAATTGGGGGGTTCTTTTTTAATGAAATAAATGAAATAATAATCTTGGCTCTCTCAAAGGAGCTTCCCCAAAGGTACATGCTGCTCAAATTAGTCGAGGGATTGCAAATTTCAGGAGTAATTCGACTCAGGATCAATTTCTTCCCATGTTTTTATCCTAATATGGCTTATATTTACCCAAATGTCATTGTCAGTTTTAATATAAAGAACTTGGATCGTATCCTTTTGACATTAAAGACCTAAATATCTGTAATTCGCATTCGAATTAAAGTTCTAAACCATATTTAATTAGAAATAAGCATGTTACATTTGAGGTAGAGACTTCCTACAGGAAATAAACAAAAGATCTAAACTTTATGTCGGAAAGGTTCGTAAATATCTAAACGTATCACACTACAAATGCCAGATTAAGATTTAAAACATGCATTTTATTATGGTTTACAATACATTTCCACCCTTTAATTAACACCAAAATGTAAATGATATTTTTTATAGGGAAAAAAGTGCTAATCTTTCTACCCAAAATTACGGATATTATTTACTCTAAGATTGTCAATCCTAGCATTTCCTTTTGCGTAAATTCGCGCAAATTCCTCCAATCTCATTTCCGGCTCTGTTTTAAATGTTTTTTTAGCACATTTGGGGAACTGACACCCACTCACCCACACTGACGATGACGATGACAAACCTAGCTTAATTTGTAAGTGAATGCAATGGACTGAATTTGAAAAAAAAAATGTCTCAATTTCCCCAATTTTGGGATTTGGTTCAAACCCGGAAATAATTCGTACCCTATTCACTCTCGACACGATTAAATGGGTCGCGAAAAATGCAATAAACTCATCTTTAAATGATCTTTTAAAGTATTGAGATATTTGGCCTTTAATGAGATGAAAAATTAGCCTTAGGTAAGCCCGAGCTGTATCAAATTGACCAAGTTGTGGGGTAAATGTGCAATGTAAATCCCCCTGAAGATGAACTCGTGTGCCCCTTTACATTAAAAGATACCAGATCCGATTCAAGAGGAACATTTCACCGGAACAAATGGGTTTTTTGAGGTGCACCCCAAAGCTCAGAAAAAGGGAGATGATTTATAGCTTAAAATGTGAATGCTTAAGCTGCTTAAGTAATGTCTGGTTCTGGTTTTATTGGCGAAGAGTACACAACAATGCAATTTAAATGACAAGGGTTTCACTTTCGTCATCCGACCTGGCAAAGTCGTTTCATCACTTGGATTTAAAGGGTATGCAGTTGCAACTACTGATCATACTATACACAAACTCCCATTTAGAATTTTAGAACAACTCTTAAGAGCCTTTAAAGTTAAAATTCTTTGAAAAAATGACTGGAATTAATTAAGACCATGTATTGAAATATGAACTTTTATTATTCAACATATAAAAAAGCCTTTTTTTTAAAAAAAGGGTAGGTATATAAAACTTTTAAAAAATAGTCACAATAAATTACTTAGAATTATGTAAGTACCTAAAAAGCCTTTATATAAAATTAGATATACAATATAAAGCCCTGAGTGGCCCTTGATTGACCTCTGCTCTTGAATACAATGGCATTTAACTTGTCGCACCTCGCCTCAATTAAATATCGATAAAATTAATACGCAAGCCTTAAAACACACGAAGCTTTTGTACATTTTAAATTATTTGTAGGGATCCTATACGTCGATATATATAAGATTGTTTTAATTAGGAAGCTTTTTTAATTGTCTTTGCCTTATTTGCTAATTACAGTATTATATAAGTAGTAGTAAGTACGTATTTTGTGAAATATGTCTTTGATAATTATATTTGTCTTGTCTTTTTTAAATTAATTGTTTTTAAATATATAAATAATTGGATATGACTATATTTGTGTGTGTTAAACTAGAACACCTGACGTGATACTTCCACCATATAACTCTTCTTCTTCAGGATCACGACCTTGGACGCCTTCATCAGTCAATAGGGCTGGATTATCAATCCCTTGAGGAGGAGGTGGAGGTGGATGGTACTCTAATTCTCCTCCTCGAAGTCCTTCGATTCTATTTGGGAATAAAAATATATGCCGTTTAATTTTTAAAAAGTCCAATTTCTGGATTAATAATCTATTGGAGTTTGTGGCATGTGACGAAAAGTGAATTATAATATATTATATTATATTTTTAGCCATATAAATATTACTTATGCAAACCTTTACCATCCAAGAGTAAGCAAGAAGATAAGTTTGATAGTTTTTTAAATATAATAAATTAATATTTTCTATTATTGCAGACTTACTCGTGGTATCCTTCGGCATCTTCAGGAGTTTCCTGAACTGGGGAAATGATGGGTGATTCTAGGGGTGCCATCTGGGGATGGTAAGGGTGTGATGGTGTAGAATGACCAAATGTAGTCATTTGAGGGAGATGGAGTGACCCTGGGTGATGACCTTGTGGTCCACCAAGGTTGAGATCATTGACATCCTCTGAAATTAAATAAAATCCATCAAAATCAATCCTCGTGGGTGGAGAATTTAAATTTACCTTGAAAGGAATATGGGGGTAGGATATCTCCATGTTTGAACCCCTCGCCGGAATTAATATCCTCCTGAGGAAGAGCATGGGCTTGACCTCCAGGGGATCCTTGAGGGTACTCATTGTCAGACCCAGAATTCCCTGTAGATCCATTTCCGACTCCTAAAATATTTGTTCAATTTCAAATTAAATATAATTTCTCAATAAGGGAAGAAACACGCTATAAACACAACATAAACATAAAGGTGATTAACAAAAGGGAGCGATTTTTTTACAAATTTTAATTTCAAAGCAAAACAAAGCGGAAGCAGGAAGGTTAAAATCCGGGTCATCACTGTTTGGGTAATCTCGGTAGATATTTGGTGTCCAATTGGTTGAGTATAGGCGTGGGAGTGCAGGTGGTTTGACATTTAAAGTAGATAGGGAAGCGGACACGAGTTTTCTCCGGGGGGATGGTGCCCCAAGAGGGCAGGCTAGAGGGCAGGCATGTCCGTTAGACACTAATCGATATGTACCCCGTCCATTCACCACTTTAATTTATTATGTTAATATATTAAACAGTTAGTTGGAAGCCAAATTTTCGAAATTAATGGAGAAAAACTCACCAAGTGTGGCACTTCTAATATGACCACCGCCACCATTTTGGGTAATTGATGGCCCGATAGCCTCATCCTCGTCAGAGGAATGTGAGCTCGCCAACTCTAATGTCCTCTCTCCTTCAGAGCTACCATCCTCCGAGTTGGGCGACCTTTTACGCCGACGATGGTGATGTCCACGCCTCGTAAGTGAATCCCCATTCCTATACTGATACCCTTCGCTCCGGTAAGGTGAGGAACTAGTTTTTGTAGTTGATCTTGATGTAGTTGAAGCGGTAGATATCCCAAAAGAGCGTCCTCCACTCCTTAAAAATAAATCCCGCCGGAGATCATCACCATCAGCTCCTCCTCCACCACCTCGGCCAAGGGTTCCTCCACCACTTGAATAAGTTAGAGCAGATCTTGGAGCAGTTTGATGCGGAGGACCATCAGTAGACTCTCTAGGATGTCGGAAAAGTACTCCCGCTCGGATGTAAAGTGATTCTTTTACTCGCTGATTTAAAATACAATATCCGAGAGCAATGTAAAGGGCTAGACCAAGAACGGAAGCTGCTGAACCATATTGCCAAATTGAGGGACGTTCATTGGCACCGATAAGAAACATTGTCCAAACAAGTCCACAGATTGGTAGTAGTGTTAGGTCCATCCAGAGCAGTGTTCTCATATTCCCAGAGTCTACAACTTGATCTTTATAGGTGAAGGCGGCTCGTACCGCGACGAGGAAGGTCACGAGTGTACCTACCACCGTAAGGAGAATTGGCCCAACCATACCCCAAATGATTCCCTCATATAGAGAAAGCCAGCAGCTACAAAAAAGTGTAAAAATTCATTTAATTATATCGTTTATTTGGCAAATAATGATTAAAACTTACAAGAATTTATTTCCGTAATGATGTGCTCGAACTCCAAGGGACAGGGAGACACATAGGATGGGGAATGCATATCCCAGGGCAAAATAAAATAGGGCTGACCCATGGTTGACATCCCGTACTTCGGTAAATATCCTCCGAAGGTGTAGAGCTGAAGCAAATAGCCAGGAGAAAGTTGAGAGCCAGAAAAAGTGGAGTCCAATAGCTATAGATCGGCAACCGATATCATTTTGTACAAGGGCTATCCGGAGTTTGATCCCAAGTAGGTATAGGAGAGCTGAAGCAAAGATACACCAAAGGAGATGCTTATGAATTGTATTTGTAATAGTCGTAGGGACGGGGCCCTTGAGAAGGCCTAGAGCTACAAGTGCTCCAAAGATTAGGACGAGTGCTATAATGAATGCAATATAGACGACAATCTCTTCGAGGAGTGATGGGCGTGGGATGTCCTGAGAATCATTATTCTCAATGAGCACGGCAAAGGTTGAGAGATGCCAGCATGTGCAGTTCACCGTCATAACATTACCCATCTTTGGGACATAATGTTCCTCAGCTTCGGTGGTACAAGGTCGTGTGGTCCATCCTCCTTCAAAGGGGACCACGCTCCCCGAACCAGAGTCCATCATGACTTGAGGGAGATCAACAGCGAGTGGTGATTCGGCTGCAGGTGACCCAGGTGTAGAATTCTCCCATATTGCACATTGTGGATTTGAAGAATCAATATATTTCCCAATGATTTCATAAGATATCCGAATTGGGCATTTTTGTTTCCCTTTTCGGAGTCCAATCCGGGATGCGAGAAGGGCCAGAGAGACTATGGGTGGGTATGCTACCAGATCAGAATTAAATCTCTTTTCTACGTCCTTTTGGAACCTTCGAGGTAGGACATCCCATAAAGAATTGTATTCGATATATCCTACAACAGCGGATCCCATAATTTCCTCTTCACCAAGACCAAGTACCTCCAGAGGAATTATATATTTAACCCGAGAAGTGTATCGGTTTGGATTGAGGATAATGTTATCATATTTAGGGAAGCGTACAGCTCTTTTGGACGTTGTTGTTGTCTCATAAAGGTCTACAGAGGACTGTACTTGAAGGGTTTCAAAGTTTTTGGGACTTCCGAGTGACTCTGGACTCAACTCGACGGTATCCAGTCCCAGAACAAGGTTTGGTGTGAGGTGCTCAAAGGGAGCCGTGAAAGTATCCTCTTGATTAAGGGCTAGGTGTCCCAAATACCGATCCATAAGCTTCATTAGTGTCTCAGACCCTTGTCCATACATTCCCAGTACAATTGCCCATTCATCCATATATTCTCTTGATGTAATCTTTCCCGTAGAAAATGCCATATTTGATATAAAGTTTTTATCTTGCCTATGGCTTAGATTGAGACCTTTTTCCTTAACCTCATGCTTTATTAGGTGTGATAAGAGCCGAAGTGAAATCCAGAGATCATTTCCATAAAGGTGAGATGCCCCAGATGGTGTAGAACTATTAAGAGATGAGCTTAGATCTCCAGCAAGCTTTGTAGAAAGGAGTGGAGTAAGTACAAGATTCCCAGAATCAAGTTGAGTCACAATATTCAATAGGGAAATGAATGATGTTGAGGTGCAATTGAATAGGTCTGAATTCCCCCAACCTCCAGGCTCGATACATTTTCGGGTGGCAAGTCCAATTGCTCCAGGTGGGCAATCGTGGACGCTTAATTGACCAAATTTAGTTCGTGGCCACCAAATTTCATTGGAATATGCTCGAGGACATCCATCCAGAACAACTAATTTAAATTTATATGATTAAAAAAATGTTTTTTAGTTAGAATCTTCCGCATACCTTCACATCCGCGAACGGTGACCTCTGCAAATGAATTTAGGCAAGAATCACAACGTTCCCCAATTACTCCTCCTCGGCATTGACATCTTCCAGTGTCCAGGTCGCAGTTTTTCGATATAGAACCCACGCTATAGCAGTTGCAATCCACGCAGTTATTATCTCTCTCATAGTGGTACTCCTAAAAGTGATTTATAATAAAAATGAACGTTTTTTTTGGAAGGTTTTTGGCAATTAATTCTTACCCTGCAACGGCATTGTCCCGTTTTCTTGTTACATTCTGGTGAGAAATTTTTCTCCGCTGGGCAGGAGCATGGTCCACAGACTGGCCAACCCCACCAAGTTGCTATTTTTATTAAAATGATTAGTTTTTGTATCAAAATAGCCGTAAATCTTACATGGACAAGAGAGATCAATCGGTTCCTCGCAATTCTCCCCTCGGTAGAGCCGCTCATCGCATTTGCAACGATACCCTCGCCGGGTAGAGAGATCCAGAATGCAAGATCCATTATTTTTACATGGCCGAAGGTCACATATTGGGACACAATGAACACCAACATAGCCAGGATCACATTGACAAAAGTTCCGACCACCTTTTTCAATGCAAGTTGACCTCTGAGGGCAGACTGCTCCAATACAAGCATTTGCAAGTGAGCATCCCTCGCTCACACCTTGCAAAGAATTTGCCTTTCGATGAAAACTTTTCGAACTTCCTACCCTTACATCTTGGACACATCCTTTAAATGATTGACCAAGACCATTGTCCCCTGCTCCGGATCCAACGACCACTTGAGACACAAATAGCCCTTGAATTTGTGCATCTACGGGAAGTGTCACCTCATTAATCCCATAATCAAGTGAGAACCAAATCTCTCCAGTCATCCACTTTGCTTCAACATTATGCCAAAGTCCATCATTGATCCGAGGTAGGTTTACCGCTAGGATCCTGTCCTCAATCTGATATCTTATGACCCCTCCTTCCATTGAGAGCACAATAGTATGGTTATTACTCAGCTTGATGGTGAGGAGGGATCCCTCAGTGTCGAGTGACCGAAGGGAGAGTGAGTTATACCACGGGAATTGAATTGGTCTTAGTTGTGGTGTGAATATAAGATATGAGGAGGTCTCTCGAAGATTCCAAACGGGTTTAGCATCTGTTTGGAGTGAGTAAAAATCGTCAAATTTGCTTATATATTAATTTTAGGCATACCTTCTGAGCAATCCTTTTTCCCAAATCCATCCACACACTCGCATTTGTAAGTACCCCAACCCTCGGTGCATCTACCACCATATTTACAGGGCTGAGAAGCGCAGAAACTCTTTTTCTCCGGACATCCCGCAATAGTTCCATGTTCAATGACAAAACTGCAATTTATATTTAAGGTTAAATATGTAAAATCGCACAAAAATTAAATTCAAATTGAATTTACTCGTTAAGATCGATGAATTTGTGATTAATTGAGACATCCTTGATACATCCATGAAAGTCATGCGTTTCAATTTGGAATGAGGAGGTCGCTGTAGGTAGGCCACCAATATAAAGTGGTCCAGTAAGGTCGAGGAAACGTTGACACGACTCTGTAAATAAATCACACCTCTCCTCAAGGACTTCTGTTGATACTGCAGCACACCCCGTCCCCGGAGGAAATTCTCCCGGGTTTTCCAAGCTTAGAACCTTATCGCAATGATCCACGGATAGGACCACACTCTTGTTAAAATATTGTACATTAAGAGTATGCCAAAGTCCATCAGATACCCCTTTCCCTGTTCGTACAGTTGTGACACGATTTGATCCCAGTGAGAATGAGAATCGAACTGTAGAGTTTGTCACTTCCAATGCAATAAAATCATATTTTTCATTATATCGGCCATTGTAGAGGAGGAGCCCATTCCGTCCGAGGGTGGCAAACTTGAGAGATATTTCCAGCCTATACCTGGCTTTAATCCCAGGGAATGTTAGGAATGCTCCACGTGAAAATGAGCGTGCTTTAAGCTCACAAAGTTGATTTACAAATTCAGATCGAGTACAATTTCCACATAGAAAGGGTCCCCTAGACCGCTGGATACATTGAGACCCCTTGGAGCATAGGCCAGGAATACAAGTCTCAGAATCCAGTGGGTATTCACATTGAGGACCAGTGAAATTCGGTGGACAGATGCAAGAAAACCCTGATTCTCTTCTTACGCATTCACCTCCATTGGAACAGGGTGATGAGAAACATAGATTAATCTCAGAATCGCATAGATAATGTTCCCGAAGGCCTGTAAATCCTTTCGGGCATCGGCATGCAAAGGTTTGCCAGGGTAGAACAGACCGGAAGAGAAGTGTATCCGTAGATAGGAAGGCGGAGACGTTACGAAATTTTAGAATGGTTAGGCATTCTTCAAAGTTGGGGCAAGGTTCGAGTAGGCAAAGGTCATCCGAGAAGGGTAGTACCTAATTGAATAGAAAAAATGAGGTTTTTTCTCAAGAACCATTAAATTTTGGCAAATACCTCAACAGTGCTCAGCTTGCTTAGTGTAAGTCTATTGAGGAATACCCGCTCCTTGATATAATCCGGTTGGTAAAATTCTTCATGTCCCGGATTCGGGCCCCGAGACACGGAGAAGCTTACATTGAGTACTCCTTGCGTTCCATCAATTTCCTCCTGCGAAAAAAACCCCGTAAAAACACCCCTATAAAAAAGTACTAACTCACTCCGGAGGAAACTTGGTTAATTCCGTGTTTTACTATGTGCTATTAAGGGGACAAAACAAAGGTTGGAGGAATGGGTAAATCTCCCCTCGGCTTCGCCGTGTGGGGGTTTTATTCTATAGTAAATTGGATAATAAACTCGAGTTCCAGCCGACTGCTCAAAAAGAATATCTCAAGTTCAATATCCGAGCTAGGCATTGTGGGCATTTTATCTTGAAAGCCTACGCCATGAGTTATTTCACTCAGGAATTTGCACATTTTAAGGAATTCTGGCATTTAGCATTGCGATAAGGGGGAAAACAAATGATGGCATGCTCCAGAGCCATTTAAAGTTTGCATTTCAAATTGAAATCTTTCGAATTCCACCTTTGATTGAGCTTTAAGGCTTGAAAGGCTTACCTGTACACTAAATATGACAATATTCTCCCGGGGTGTATTGAGAACTACGGCCAGTGAGGAGAGGAAATGGTGGTAGAGAGGCGAGAGGAAAGTCTCCGTGGTCAGGTCAGCCAATTGAACTGTTACAGAGTTAAAGAGGAGTTCATCTGTGATCATCCGCCTGAAAAAAACCAACATTTTTCAGGGTAAATTCATAAATTCAAGCAAATATTTGTTTGGAGGTAACTCACGTTCGAAGTATCATTTCAGACTTTGCTTCGTTAAGTCCATCTGAAATATATGTAAATTGTCATTTATTTTTTAGCAGAGTTTCAAAGGGTTTAAGAGGAATGTCAACTCGTAAAATGAGCAGAGATTTCAGATTTAAATAAGTATTCCCCATTTCCCAGTTTCTCCACAATAAAAGAGCACTTCAATAACCATAATAGTGTAATGTACTCGTAGTTCGAATACACAATAGGTCTCCCCCGTCGTAAATGCAGGTTTATTGGGGGTGTGACTGACTATTTGAGAGTGGAAAAAAGTCAAAAAGTGACCAACCTGAGACGACCACCTCCATCCGAGCAAGTATTGGTACCTAAAATCATTATATTCAATTTTAATTGATGAAAAAGTCTATTAAAAAGTTTTTTTTAAAATGACAATTAACATACATTCGTATCCAAATAGGGTGACAGTGTGAGTAGTCCTGTAGTCTCATTAAGGAATACAAAATTTGCCTTATTTCCGCTTACTATCGAGTACCGGAGCTGTAAAAATGAATTTCATCGATTAAAATGTGCAAAAAGGAGAGAAATTCTCCCTCAGGGATGAATTTAAAATTTTAAAAAGGGGTTTCCCAACTCAATTAAAGCGTGAATGAGTATTTCAAAGTTTATTCCCGTTAATACAGCTTCCCCCGCCCTCTAATAACTTTATCATGATCGGATTCGCAAAAGATAATAAATTTTGGACAATGTTTTTCAAGATAATAAAGTTTAGGCTTCCCCTTTAGATGGTGGAGCCATAAATTAGGAGCTAGAATGATCAACTTACCACATCTGTGACATCAGCATCATAAGCAGGTACCCTCCCAATAGGTCCAACGGGGAAAAAGCCCTTATAGTTGTTGAGGATGACGTGGAATTGTGGTTGAATTTGCGGAGCATTGTCATTAATGCTATAATCGTAAAAAATGGGAACAAAAATATTAATAAAAAATCATTATTTTAATAACTGCTTACTCTTGGACATGAATTTCAACGTGGACATCATTCCGAAGTGGTGGTGAAGCTCCCCTCACAATAATATCATATTTTTTACGGGGTGATTCGAAATCTAGCTCAATTCGAGTGAGAATATCCGCGGATCCGCCTCCACCAAAATTACTTTGAGATCCAGGAGCTGGCTGTTGATGTGTCACAAGGGTAAATGAGTTGGCGTCGACACCACCAACAATAGAATATATAATCTGAGCATGGGCTCCCTCATCTGGATCATAAGCTTGGATAGAACCCACCGTGGAGCCCAGTGGAGAATTCTCTGGGATGAAAAAGCGGATCCTTTCCCCCTCGAAAATTGGCGGAGAATCATTTACATCTTCGATGATGATGGTAATATTTGTACGCCCTGTAAGCTCTGGGGAACCATTGTCAATGGCTAGAACGGTTAGCTCGTAACGTGAGACAGACTCTCGATCCAGGGACTTTACGGTACGAATGATTCCTGAGGATCCATCCACGGAAAAAGTACCATCTCCATCCGAAAATGTGGAAAATGCGTAGCGGACAATGCTGTTCTTGCCCTGATCCGCATCCTATAGGGAATTTAAATATTAAATATGATGTCCAGGTGTCTCTCAACTAATTAGAGAAGGTGTGAGAAGTGGAGGAGGAGGTTTTAGTGGGAAATTCGCGGAAGCGGAACGGGCGCCGTACAAAGTATATTTGAATATGCCGTTTTTACAACAGATGAGGAATTCAGGAAGGTGCAAATAAAGCTTTTTTTGTTCTCATTGCTCAAATAGTGTCTAATGAAATATTTGTAAGATGTGAGGTGCTTACCGTAGCTTGAACTTGGAGGATTGAGGTTCCAACTGGGATATCTTCGAGCACTTTTGCCGAGTAGAATTCTTTTTCAAAAATCGGCGCGTTGTCATTCTGTAGAATGGTAAAATTCAAATAAAAAATATGATGGTTAAGGGCTCAGCTAGTAAGGCCAGTAATGATCGGAGGATATTTTTTTTTTAATTTTTAAGGGCACTTACCACGTCATTGAGGACAATCTCCACATCCGTTGTATCCGAGAGTGGAGGGATCCCTTGATCTCTAACCCGAACTGTAAGAATATATCCAGATACTTTCTCCCTATCCAGAGCCTGTGTCGTTGTAATTGCTCCAGAGAGTGCATCAATTGAAAATGCTTCAATACCCTCATCAGAACCCCCTGGGGAATCTCGTACAAATGAGTATAGAAGTTGTGCATTTAGTCCAGAGTCTCCATCAGATGCGGATACAACAAGGATTGATGTCCCAATTGGGACATCCTCAAAAATCTTTACAGAATATGGGGTGTTTAGGAATTGTGGCGAATGTGTATTAGCATCTTGAACTTCGACATAAACTGTAGCAAGGTCAAACCTCCCCCCAGAATCAGTAGCTCTCACCGTAAGTACAAATTTACGTTCACTTTTAAAATCCAGGGGTTGTGCAATCGTGATTAAACCCACGCCATTTTGTGTAGAAATTGAGAACCGATTCCGGAGATTCCCTTCGGTTATTTCATACATAATTCTAGAGTTTTCATCGGGGTCGGATGCTTTTACCGCTGTGACTGGAGTTCCAGGTGGATCTTCTTCTGATACATTGGACTCGTAAATCTTTGGTGAAAATACTGGATTATTATCATTTTCATCATTGAGAAGGATGACAACAGAAGCTGTAGCGCTTAGGGTGATCAAATCCCCAGAATCGGAAGCAATTACATCAAAATCATATCGGCTTTGACTCTCTCGATCCAATTCTCTCATCGTTGTAATCCAACCCGAATCCGATTCAATATCAAATGGGAATTTATCGGGGGATTCTTGAAAATTAATCCGATATACAAGTTTAGCATTTGAACCGTCATCCGGGTCAAAAGCTTGGACTTTGAGGACTGATGAGCCAATGGGTAGGTTCTCTTGGACAGTTTCTTGGAATATTGGTGAGTAAAACCTCGGTCTTTTTAATTTAAAAAAAATAATTAAATATAAAATACATATAAGATTGGATAATGAGATTGTTATTTGTGATATTCTTACGCATTGTCATTAAGGTCCTAATAAAATTAAAGAATAATTGAAGTTTTGTTTTTTTTTTAAATAGGAAGATTTATTAATTATAATCAATACCTCCACATTGACCACAAGCTGAGTATTATTGGATCTGGATGGATTTCCGCTATCTGTTTGCAATATTATAATCAGATAATCAGATTAGAATTTATCCGATTGAGTTTCAAAGCAAGCTAGGTCTATCTAATTAAGAATTCCTCTTCAATTATGGTAAATTATGCATATAGACTAATTCAAAATTTAATATCTTCTTTTGAAAAATAAAAACTAATTAAGATTTTGAATTACGGTCGATTTGTCCGAGGGCGTACCCCCTCAGAATGTCAACACAGAATTCTAATTCTCAAGATTTAAATTGGCAAAAAATGACCCAGCCCATCTAATCCCTAGTTTTGCATATATATATATATTGTATTTAACTCTAGATCTCCTTTGTACTAGTAGTACAAAAAAACCTTTTTCATATGCAATTACACTCGATTATATCAGTACGAGTATAACAGGCTCCACACGAAGGATCTTATCTACTCCTCCGTCGTCTCACGACGGATAATCTCGTTTCTTTAAACCCCCGCTAAAGAACTAATTAACATTTACGAGGAGAATGACTCAAATACAATCAAGAGAATATACAATATATGTATAAACTAATGCATTTGATATCTAAATCCCTCGAAGATCTCTTTAAAACAAGGAAATAAAACTTGAGGGCTATTTAAGTTTAACAATACCGATATATTTGCCCCGAGGAGATGATGATACAATACATAAATCACAATCAAACCATATTTGATTGACAGATTGGGATTCTATATTTGTTTAACATCTTTGGATGGGTTTAACAAATTGCTAATCAGCTCTACAATTGCCTGCAGACTGAAATTAACTGTATTTGACCCTATTTTTGAATTTATCCGTATATGTAACCTCCTTAAAATAGATTCTTTGGCCATTCTTTAATTTAATTGAGGACATTCTACCTACTAATGTGTCAGAACTACCACTATAGATCACATAAAATATTAGAAATTGCACTTACCAATCACTCGGATGTTTAACCGATGAGATCGAGCCGTTTCATAGTCGAGGGACTTGACGAGGCTCACCTCACCCGTGAGAGGATCAATGGAAAAATAATTTTGGTTATTCCCACCAATGATAGAGTATCTTAGAGCTGCGTTGACACCCTCATCAGCATCAGTTGCACTAAAAATCAGGGATTAAAAAGATTTTATTTAAAATTTATTAACTTTTGCACATCCCCCGATCGATAAATTGGTAGTGTTGGCATCTCGGTATCCTCCTGAGGATCCTCCATGATTTATAGACGATATTCAATGTTTAATCTACGGGTATAATGGAGAATCCCACTCGAATAGCTCGTCCCATTCATTAATCAGAGAGATTCCACTTACTGGATCTCACTCATTTGCCTCATCTGCATTTGAGAGGGGACACCCTTTTGTCCGTCGATCCCTCTAATGGAAGGATGATAAGTACATTCGACTAATGGGGGAATTCCTACCATGAGATTGACGAGAGGAGTGGGGCGGGGAACGAGATTTTGATTTGGAATCCCAAATATCCCACTTCCCTCAACCCTCAATACCAGCACCCCGTTTTTAAACCCCCAACTCAATATTTATTCAATCTAGTACAAATCCTGGGGTTTAAAAAACCCAATCCCAATCCATCATGGGGTGTAATCCATCATAAAAAACAATTTCCCCAATCCCTCCGCAATATACTCGACTCTGTATATTAAAAACACGAGCTTTAGATCCCTCCAAAACTCCTCGTAATGCTGAGACAATGGGATTAGACTGTAAAACAATCTCTTGGCTGTATTTGCTCCGTACCCAACACATCTGCAGCTGGATTAAGCAGTTAAATTGTGGTAAAACTGGCCCCAATTTACTTTTGCTCGATTTTTAATCCCTCCGTGCATGCTCGCTAATCCTTTCCTCGGCTAGAACCTAGTTCCAACCCAGTTATTATTCAACTGAATCCCTCTTTGAGCAAGGAATTTAATAATTGTGCTAATATTTACCCTGAACCAGTAGGATCATCACGTTCCTCCACTCTATCCCTCATCAATCCAAATATTTAATAGACTTAATTGGCCAATCCGAGTCATTTTTCTCCCAAATCTGACCTTTTATGACCAGAGTTGTACCCGACCCAGCCCAATCCAGTTCCATATGCTAATTAAAGGTCATTTATTTCCATTAAATGACCGCCCCCCGCCTCCCACACTGCATTTATTCCTTCAGCAGCTCCCCTCGATGTCCTACCTGATTTATAATCTGACAAAGGTCCAGTCCATACACTAATTGGATTGATGTATTACTAGTAGTGCTACTAGGTACTACTACTAATACCAGGTGTTTTTCCACAAATTTATCAATAAAAAACTCAAAGGTCACCCTCACCTGACTTGCGAGATGACAGGATAGTTTGAGGCATCAAAATTCTCTGGCACAGACACGTTATAAGAGCGTTGTGACCACTGAGGGTAATTGTCATTCTGAAAAAACAACACAAAACGCGTCAAATTACGCAAATTTCTTCAAATTTTTAAATTCCGCTTCCATCCTTAAAGAAATTACCTCATCATTGACTTCAATCCGAACGGTAGTGGTCGTAGAACGTCGATCCAGCTGCGAAGGAGCCAGGTCATTAGCTTGAACAATTAATGTATATTCTGCCCGCCTTTCCCTGTCCAGGGGTAGCCTTGTGGTGATAACCCCCGAATCTCCGCCAATTCGAAATGCATCATCCACATCATGTAAATTGAGTATTGTATATAGGATATCCCCATTCTTTTCAATATCCGCATCTGAAGCTCGGAGTGATATTACAGTTGACCCTACAGGTATCCCTTCCCTCACGGTGACATGGTATGACTTTTCCTCAAACTGAGGTTCATTATCATTTGTATCAACAACGTTCACCTTTAGAATTGGGGAAGAAAAAAAAACATTTTATTAGCAATATGAGAGTGGTGCATAGGAAGTTTAATGCAATTGCGTCTATTCACCCCTCCGCTTTTATTCTCAGGCCCATCAAAATACACATTTAAGAGCTTTATAACTCCTGCCGTGTCTCTTCAATGTTAAGGCCGCGGTATATACTACTATTACAAGTACTTATGATTATAGTACATGGTAGTACTATTAGTATTCGTGTGGAATATGGGAGAGGAAGTGTCTCTTTTAAATCCTTACGGGGTTTCTTGGAAAAGGGCTTTGAAGCAAAACTGTATAAACACTCAATTAAGTCGAGTGTACTCCACGGAAAAAAATCCTCGAGTTCTGCAAAATCATCCGCGAGCTTCCAAATAAAATGACCAAAATGACCAAATTTTGAACTCGCCAAAATTAAATACCATTCGAGTTTTAAGACTGCATAAAGGAGATAAATAATATAATTAGTTATATTTCTCAGCAATTAGATACTCGATTTAATTGAATTTGACCAAATTTAATCTCAATTGGAGAATGGCTGGTCACGTTCACTTGAAAGAAATTGCCGTCTCAAGGGCCCATTGGGTCCACTTGAGAAGGTAAATACACAAGTAGTCCACTTGACACTTGAGGTTTCGGAATGAATGGATTGTAAAGGCTTAAGATGCCTCCAAATCTATCGTATAATTACAACAGGTGCTTCGGGTGGAAAAAAGGAATTGAACGAGCCGGGAGAAACCAGAAGTTGTGAACTTTTCCTCTTTAAGATCCCTCGGCTCTTTCAATATGTCATGCCCATCGCCTCGAATCCTTCGTGTGAGCAATAACAATAAAATGAAAGTTCATTTAAGAAGGGAGGGGGAAGAAAGCCCGGGTAAATGGGATTCTTCCAAGGAGGAGGGTATTTCGGAAATGAAAAGCAATTTGAGGGGAGTTGGAGGAATTACTTTCTCAAGACATGTAATCGGATTAACTGACCTGAAGGGTGGCTGTTCCCGTTCGGGGTGGAATCCCAGTGTCTACTCCCATAACCCGAAAGTAATGAACTTGTATCTTTTCCCGATCAAGAACCTTTACAGTGGTTACGAGCCCGGATTTAGGATCAAGGGCAAAGAAAGCAGCGGAACGTGAGTCAAGGAGTGATGTCATTGAATATGTCAATGGTCCAGATTCAGGGTCAGTACCATGGAGGGTTGCTACCGTTAGCCCGGGTGGCTGTTCTTCCGGGACTCCGACAATATAAAGAGATTGATCAAAATACGGTGCTTGATTACGCATTTCACGGCGGGATCGAGCTCGGTGAAGCGGGTGAGATTCAAATCCTCCACCTTGATGGCTAAAGGGCCCTCCAAGGTCATGTGGGGTCTGAGACCGAGCGTTAATTCGATGTATAATGAAATGTGCCATTGTATCCCAGCTCATAAGTTGTTCTCCACTCCCCGCCCACCTTGTACATTTTAATTGAAGTCCAATTTTGAGGGTATGACTCTCCTCAAAGAGACACCAATCACTCCTGAGGACGAGGTCACCCGTAGAACCCTCGACCTTAAAGAAATGATGAGCTCCACCATCTACATCCCCTAAAATTTCGCACTCCTCTCGTACAGTCCTCGGAAGGAACCCTAGAATGTTTGCAATTTTTTCCGAACGATGCCCGCAAAATTGAGACTCCTCTTCCAGGGGTAGTGACACCCATAGGTCATCAACTGACCTTGACACAGGCTCAAGTTCATTCCCTACATTCGGTGAACACTCTGCACTTCCGCTCCGGAGCACAATCCTCAATGGAAATGAGACCCAATCATAATTGAGAGAATTTGAGGAATTAAAAACACTCCCAGGGACTTTGAACACATCAATATAGAGCACAAATGAGGATGGAAAATAATTAAAACCCCGACAATCCGTCCGGAGATCCCTTTTGAATCGAAGTGAGCCAGAGCTCGGGTCAAGGGTCACAAGACGATGAACCCAGGGCTGTGTTTTATGGTGTGAGATCCGATAAGTGAACTCCCGGGTCCCCCCTGAAGGAATTTCCGCATTAAAAAGGATTTCCCTCCTCTCTGGACTCACTTCCGAAGGGTCAACAATCACCACAAATGCAGAAGGTGTTCGGAAGAAACATAGATAAAAAAATATTATCCAATTTCTTGTCCCGAGTCCCATTTTTGGCAGTGCTTGGGACTCTACACAGTTAAAGTTTAATCACATTTTTCACTCAATTGTTTTTAATTTCACCAATTCTTTCAATTTTAAATTTTTTAACGTGCAGATCGGCTCTAAACTTGCCAATTTGATTCTAATGCAGAGTTGACAGACCCACGATCCGTGTTGGTGTGACTCCGACTGGTCAATAAACCGTGAGAATGGAGTTTGGTTGCCCCGAGGCGGCTAGTCATGCAACAGCTCTTAACCCATGTATTGTATACGGCAGGTAGGTAATACTACCTATAGGTGTTATACGGTCTGTGTGTGTAGAAAGGGAGTCGAGAGACTCGAGCTGGAGCTTAAAAGTTACGTAAAAACCCCCCACTTCCTCCGTGCCTCTTCGTCCTACTCTTTCAAGTTGAGGGGTTTAAAAAGCTTTGGCTTTGGTAGAGTACCCACCTTCGTTCGTTCGTTCGTTCGTTCGTAGTAGTACCTGTGAATATCGTAGATTTTTGCTGGGTCCGTTTTTTTCTAAACAATTCTCCTCAGGCAATTCCGACCACCGACGGGTCTCCTCGTGGGTAATGGTATACAACACTGGTCCTGGGATTTGGAGAGTTATAGCCGTACGGTTAAGCCCAGTCTGTAAACTCTGTAATTACTTACTTTTAGGAGAAATCTCAGGTAATCATCTCCTCCGTATACATACAACGGCTAAAACAGATGGGAGATTCATTCAGGAGCTTGAGTCTCTACGATTGGAGGGTTTATTGAGGAGTTTAGATGAGTAGATAGAGAAAAAAGTCGGTGTATTCTGTAATTTGAGGTTTTTTAAGGGGTGGGAATCATAGAGCAGCTTGCACAGCTTCTTTCTCAAGTCGGTTGGAGGTTTTTTCAGGACTGGAAATCACACGAAAAGAGATTTCGGATTATTTTGGATGAAATATTGGTTCCTTATTTAAAAGATGGTTTAACGGAGGGTGCATATAAGTCGAGGGGGAAGCTTTTTTGATGTAAAATGATGAAATGTCTGAATCTGAATTGTTGGATGCACAGGGAAGATCTTGTAAAAGATGAGCCGGGGATGGATTTGATGAAATGAATCCTCCACTCTTTGTACTCGGTGAGTTTTCAGCCAAAGGTAGGGAGATTTCTCCAAAGGAAGGGGGAGGAAATGACGAGGGTTGTTTTTTGAATAGGCCAAGTAGACTCCGAGGTTCAAAAGACAAGAGATCCGCTCACTTTCACTTCGATCTGCACTCTCCCCCGCTTCTCGGAGCTTACCCGGGTAAAATACTCTCGTTTCATCTCTTTTCCAAAGCCTCCCCCTCACTCTCTCACTCGCTCTATGAAATGTAATACAAAGAAGTACAGGACTTTCCCCCTTACTCAGCTCCAACTCAACTCTCCCCGGATCGATCCGATGAATCATCCCCCTCCAATTCTCGGTTCCCGGTTACATACGAATATATAGGCTATATAGGACTTGCAAGTGCTAATATTGTTATTGGGAA
>JAAZTK010000006.1:0-52322 GCA_036507255.1 Megalothorax incertus | reverse complement strand
AGAGTCTGGGGTGATTCAGAATTCAGGCTGGGCTCAGTGCGGGTTGAGCCGTAGGAGAGGCGAGGAGGTCCCGGCTTTTCCGAGAGCTCCTTTATTTATTGATTATCGCTCCCTTCTCTCTCTCTCTCTCTCTCTCTCTCTCTCTCTTCAGCAGAACACAGAGTTTGTACACCCGATAGCCCTAGCCCCAAAATGCTATTTGCTCAAATAGTTTGAAAGAGACACAGGAATTGACTCTAGCAAAAAAAAAGAGAGTTGAAGGAGCCCAGAGTTGATGGCCCCAAATTCCTAATGAAAGATTTAAATACATTTAATTGGGGAGAGAAATTTAAAAGTGAGGTAGAACAAGTTGATGGCATAATGAGATGAACTTTGAGAATTTATTTTATTAGAGGTAAAAGTTTGGGCAAAAGGGATGGACTTTTTTAACTTGAATTTACTAGGATAAATTAATAAAGTTTTGAACATCTTAATCTATTGTATTTAAGAATATAAGCTATACACATTGATATTTCTTTTTTTTTTTACAAAATTTGAAAATACCTATTAGATAGTTACATTAGACTATTGCATCGATTTGATAAGTTCCCTATCCGTTAAGTATCGGTATCATATCCAAATTTCTTAAAGGTACCTTTTAGAAATTTATTACTTTAATGGTGAAATTTTTAAAAATATTTTTTTAGAATTTGATTTGCATCCTGCATTCCGTTTTGGACCTAATGTTAAATTTCCATAAGAAGCTTGAAGGATTTCTCAGGATCAGTCTGTAAATTTCAGTCTGTAAACCAAAATTTTTGGTGGTACTGAAAGTCGTAGATATAATTTCATATATATTTAATACCGAGGATGAGTAGACTAATCAGTCTTTCCTGAGATGTCGAAATTAGCTCAGATCCATGTCGAGGCGACCTTGATTAATATAATATATTGATGTTTTTTAGATCAATGTGTATTAATTAAATCAACTGCCTGGGTTAATAAATAAAAATATGGGGATATATCTGTATATTTACAGTGCAATGATGATTGATACACGATGACTCGTAAATACTGTACTACGATAAGCAAGATGCCTAGATTTCTCCTTTAGTGGGGTAAGGAAATGGGATTTATGTTCAATTTTACTTATGGAAAAACAGTCCAATTGTTAAGAGATATTAGTAGGGATTTGCGTTAATAAAAAGATTTTTGGGATTTCAAAAGAAATATTGGTTCAAATTACTATTAGTATCACCCAACCTTACAGTTGTAATTTAATTTCTTAAAATATTCTAATCTCAAGTTGAAGTTTTAAAAATAATAGATATTATTATCCTAAAAAGAAATATATAATGGAATCGTTAATGGATTATCTCTCGTTATTTCCCCTCGACTCTTTCCAATTGCGAGAAACTGCTCCTAAATCTTTTATTTATTGTACATTACTGGAACGGAGGTAGTGTAGGTAGGCAGGCTAAGGCGGAGGAGGAATAATTAATATTTAACGAGGCTATTATTACTCTTTGGAAATTGATGGTGAGAGAAGGAGAGTGGGTGGTTGTTGGAGAGAGTTGTTTTTGAAGGTAATTGAGTGTGTGCATTTTAGTCTCATTTTAAATTAAACACGAGAGAAGTGGAAGTTATATTATGTCTAAATATTAAGAATAGATTAAGATAATGATTTAAAAATAAATTTAATTTAATCAGTGTAAAATGAAATGCTCATGGAATTAGGTATAAACTTGTAAGTTTTGGCTTTAATTTTTTTAAGGGCTCAAGAATTAAGGAAATGATTGTTTCGAAAACTAGATTTACTGCCTATAAGGATGGTATCCTTTCCAGGACCAGTTTAGCTTGAATTCTGTTGGATAAAGTCTAATAGTAATCTCCTATCAAGTTTTGAGACTTGAATAGGTCTTTCTTTTCAAATCCGCGAGCTTTTTTTTTTTTAAAAAAAAAGAGGATTTGGACGTGCTTTTTGCTGATCTTGTTGGTTCATTCACCTTGAAATTACGCCTAGCTCTTAAATCTCTAATTTACCTACAATTTATGTTGTTTATTAAATTTTTTTCAGATGGATTTTCGAAATATTTTGGAAGGCACCCGACCATTTTTCCAAGGGCTCCCCGCCCAATCTCCTGCTCCAAGCTCAACTCCTCCGGATCCTCCACCTCTCCGTACTTCGCAGGTATACACATCCTTTAAAAAAGAATTCTTTCACCTAACGCAAATTTTTAAAACCTTTGTCCTACTTTCTGATGATTCAATGTCGTTCCCATCAAACTCTTGTACAATGTACTAGTACTACAAAGTATTCAATTCATCCACAGGCCCAAAGTGCAAACCTCGACTCGTTGCAGGAGCAGTTGCTTTGTGGCAAGTGGATTGCCACAAAGTTAACGGGAGCTCCGTCTCGCAAAATATTATATCCTGTATACCTACATACATTATACTACAGGATAGGAATCAGTACGAGATGTGTTCTTTTGAGAACATGGTACTAGTAGTAGGCTGTTTGCATTAGATGTAGTATATTCCCAACTCTCTCTCTCTCTCCGTGTGCAATGTTCCAAATGCACTTTTACTTGATGGCTAGCCTCGTAATATGTATTACAATCAAAGGAAGGAGGGGGGATATACCCCTTCTCCAATCTTTTATTAGCAGAGCAATGCCCAAGCCTTGCTTTAAAGCACCAGAAGATAGATCTACAGAGAGAGAGAGAGAGAGAGAGAGAGAGAGAGAGAGAGAGAGAGAGAGTTGAACTGTTTTGTAAATTTGTATGCGATGAATCCAAGCCTTGGTAGTATTCCCCTCGCATTTTTTAATTCAAAATTGACGAGTCTTTGCGACATGCTGTATTCAATATAAAAATGTAATACATTGGGATTTTCGGAGGTTAACAAAGGGTTTGGGATTTAATTGATGAAATTAATAGGTCTATTTAATAATGATAATTTTTTGAATTTTTTTTCAGAAGTTTGAAGAAGGTTTGGGAGCAACGCTAAGTCAAATGTACTCGATTGGGCGAAGTGTAGGTCCTTCTTCAAGTATAGGTCCATCCTCGCCAGCCTTCCTCATCTCCAAGTGGGTCTAAAAAACTTGGTTCTACCCGCCCCAGTGTTCTAAGTAGTTCAGGGGTCCCCCCTTCAAGCCCCTCATCAACGACTGCACCCCTTAAAGAAAAAGAGGGGTCTAAAAGTGGTGGTGTTGGTGGAGTGACGACGAATAAAACTGGGAAAAGAGAATCCCCACTGGATTTATCTGTGAAAACTGTGCGTGGTGCAGCGGATTCTTCGACAAGTTCAGGGGTTGTAGAGAGTTCAAGTGTTGGTGGCGGAGGAAGTGGAAGTGGGATCCCAATGGGTTCTTCTGGGGCTAGATCTCTATCAAGTTCAGGTTCCTCCACACCAAATAATACAATGACACATGGAGGGACAGCCGTTGCAGCAGCAAATTCAACGACTGGAAGAGATGGGAGGAATTCTAACCTACTCAAGTCAACTCCTAGCCCTTCCCCAAACACAAATCGGCCCAAAGACCTTGGATCTGTGACCCATAGTGTGAGTAAACTTGCGTCTGAACCTCCTCCGTCAATTATGTTTAATCATACGCCTCCCATCAACCATCATCCAAGTCCTCCTACAACGCAAAACTCTGTCCCTCCTCAGCCTCCACCCTCGCATTCGCATATGTTTGGACATTACCCTCCTCCGCAACAACAACAACAGCAACGATCATATCATTACCCGCCCCAATCAACCGCAACAACAGACACAAGGATCTTCACAAAATATATCCTCGTCAACGAATGGAGAAAGGGGACCTACGGCGCTTCCGAATGGGGGTCAACAGCAGCAACAAAGACCCCCAGTTATTTCTCCATATCCTCCATCTGGACCTATTGGAATATCTCCATATCCTCCACCACCACCTCCGACTACTCGTCAACATACTCCATCACCCTTTGAAGGCTACCCTCAATATCATCCACAATTCCAAGCGCAGCAACAAGCTCAACAGCAGCAGCAAGCTGCTGCCGCTGCTGCTGCATCCGCCCTTCGTCAACATCAATCCTTTTACCCTTCGTATACACCGCATCCACAGAGTTTCTGCCCTGCTCCACCCCCCGCTCCTACCGCCGCCGCCCCTCCCTCCAATAAAATCCAGCTGTCGAGTTTAAAACCTTATTCTCCCCCAGTGTCTTCTGCCCCTGCTCAAATTCAGAGTTCACTTCAACAACAACAGCATTACTCTGCAATTCATTCCGCTCATCAACAGCAAATGGTTAAGCAGCAGCAGCAGCAGCTCGTGCCACAACAGCAACATTATGGGTCTAATACACCGACTCCATTTTCTCCATATCATTATTATTATCAACAACAATTAAGCCAACAACAGCAGCAGCAACAGGCCAATCCAATCCCTCCACCTCATCATCTCCTTCAACAACAGCAACAAGTCAAGTCTGCTCAACAACAGCTGGCTCATCCACCTGCTCCACGTTCCCCTCAAGTCCCTGTCCCTGGATCCCTTATACAACAACAAGGAGCGCAACAAAGGCCATCTCCCCTTGCATCTCATCAACAGCAGCAGCATGTACACCAACAATCTCAGCAACAACAACAGAAACAACATGAATTTCATTCACAAAGTTACCCATCTCATCCTTACCCGCATCTACAGCCTACTCAGGGGTACCCTTCACATCAATTACATTATCCTAGCCCAAGCCTAACCCCTCATCAACTTCAATACGCTTCTTATCAGCAACAGTCATATTCTCCGCATTTTCAACAGCATCAACTTCTTCAGCAACAACAACAGCAGCAGCACCAGGCTGCTGCTCAGCAAGCACAACAACAGCAACAGGCAAAGTCTTCTCAACCACTTTCTGGACCACCTTCCTCCCACCTTGCACCTTATCAAACTCAAATTGTAAAAGTTGAGAATAGTCATCATTCATCCCAGCCCAACTCAGGTCAACATCCACCTGTAAATGAACCTCCTGGAGGACCTGGAGGACCCCGAGGGACAGGGATCAAACCAACGACCCCTCGATCCTCTGGGAAATCCAATTCTAAATCAGATAAATCTCGAAAGACTGTACTAAATATGTTAAGAATATTCACTAGAAGTTCGAATTCAAGAAAAACAAGAGAAAGAAAAGACTTTTCAATTTAATAATCATCAAACATGGAATTTTCATGGGAGGAAATATGCTGTACAAGGGATGACTACACCCCTAAGTCAGATTAGCCCTGTGAAAACGGAGACGGATGAGGCTGGGGGGAGTTCCAAGCCAGGGGCTGATGAACTGGGTCGTATAAAAACAAAAGCAGAAAAGAAGCAATTATTTCCAAATTTATTGGGACAAATTGAACGGGAAAAGGATGGGATTCGGGGTGGTAAAGATGGGGAGAATGGTGGTTCTCCATCAGTGTTTGATTTCCGTGATGAAGAGGAGGATGTGACGTTAAATGTGAGTCAAAAGAGTAAAAGTAAGGATGGATCTAGGAGGAATAGTGCAGGTTCCCCAATTAAAGGGCTCTTGGCTCTACCTCCAACCCTTCCTCAACCAACCCCCGAAGGAGGTGAACCTCTCTCCTTCATCCACAAAATGTTTGGATTCAATTGATGATTTTTGGGCAGCCTGTGATTCATTTGTAGATGAATTATCTGCAAATTTAAACTCTACAGTTTGTCGTAAGTTCATTCAACTTTTTTATTTTTATTTGGAAAGAATTCTTTGAAAAAAAAAATAAAAAAATTCACAAAGGGGTCATTAAATTTCAATATAAAATATTGTTATTGAAATGAATTTTTATAGAATTTCTACGCAGTTTTTAAAGTATTGTTTAGGCGCTTGGTAAAAAAAAAATAATTAAAATTTAAAATTTCACAGGAAGCAAACGTGGAGGACTTTGGTCAAAGCTCAAGCCTAAGCGGCCCGTCACAGAGACTGCTGCAGCTAAAGGGCCACGTCGAATAAAGAATTCAGTAGGAGGAGGATTCAGATTTTGAGGTGGAGGAGGAAGAGATTGTCAAAGCTGAGGAAGAGGAGGAGGAGGTAGAGAAGGAGGTGAGTGAGGGTGAGGTTGAAGAGGAGAAAAGGGACTCTGATTCTGATGAGGAGGAGGATGATGATGGTTCCGACTCTGATCTAATCCCATGTAAAAGAGCACGTAAATCTCCAGGATCAAGTAAAAAGGGTGGTGGTGGTGGTCGTAGGAATACAAGGAATTCCAGCTCAAAATCTCCTGCGACAAATAATCGAAGGCGACTCTCTGGAAGCCTAAGGAATGGAAAAACCCGTGGAGGGAGTGGAAAAATGAATTTTAATACAAGTTTAAGTGATTTGGATGATGAAGATTCTACAAGCCGTTCTTCAATTGGTTCTACAGAGTCAGAGTTTGATTCAGATGAAGATTCGGATTCAGATTCTGACCGATCTGGTTCTGAGACTGATTGTACTGGTAGTTTTTCATCGAGTTCAGAGCGGAGAGGGGTTAAAAGGAAGCTGAGAGGATCTAGGGTTAAAGAGAGTTCTGGAAAGAAGTCGAGGAAGAGCAAAGGAGAGAGTGGTGGCGGCGGGAGACGTAAATCCACAAGGAGTGCTGCTACCATAGCAAAAAGGGCGTTGAGGAGTAGGCAAAAGGAGGAGGAGGATGAGGAGGATGAAAAGGAGAAGAAGAGTCGAGCTGCCGTGAGGCCAAAGAGGAAGAGTATTCCAGGGAAAGGGAAACTTAAAGATATTTCTGGAGAAAGTGAGTACATTTGTGTGTATTAAATATCATATTACAGGTCTTATTAATTAATTAATATGATATATTCGTATAGGGAACATAATTCAGTCCATTATGGATATATTAGTCATGAGCTCCCAATCCCGTATATTATATTTAAGTAGGTCAGGAATATTTAGCTTTTATAAGCTGGAGCATTTCATATTTATCTAGATCCAATAGTCCTGTACCTACTAGTCGAGGATTATAATATAATATGTAGTAGAGACGAGTATTGATTTCTACTCGCAGCAAGTATGTAACTGTACTGTTGGTATGTACAATACTATGTAGGTTTGGGACGTGTTTATTATTTATAACATGTGCAAGAGACAATCTAGTCGTAATAGGTCTATCTACGTATCTATTATATGCATAATAAGCTAATAGTAATAACTATAAGAAAGTGACAAAAAGTGTCTCAGACGAGATTGTTTCAAGTCTCATTTTTTCTAATGGATATAAATATCCAGTGCAGTGTCCTCATTAAGGGGGGTTTATTATTACAAATTGACGTAGTATAGAGGGTGGGAGAGTTTGAGGAATGAAAAAAAAACTTGGTCAAATCCTCTAGCAAGTGGAGGTGGAATGACACCCTTTAAAGGGGCTTTTATTTCACACTGCACACAGACGATTCACTACCAGTTTATGGCAAACAGATGTTTTTCGGCCATGCAATATTACACGTTCGGAGGTCAGGCCTTCCATATGTAGTAGGATTCTTTCTCTAGTCTACAGAATTGTCTATTTTTGTACATGTTGTAGTATCATTAGGATTAGTAGAGAATTGGTAGAGTAATTTTTATAAATGGAGCTCATGATCCTTTGATTCAATTTTCCATCATATTAATCATATTTAAGATATGATATAAAGTTTAGCGCAAAATGCAATGCCAAATTAAGGCTAAAAAATTATAATTCCTTGTAATTTGAGCTTTTTTCGACCGTGGAATGGTCATATGTAGCCAAATTTCCAATTTAGGATTATTTATCGTTAGTAGTATGATTTAAATTACATTGAAATTGAGCTTGAAAAAAAATTTTGTATGTATTTTAATATATTTTTATTATATTACACTTAAATAGGTGGTGAAGGAGGAGAGGTTGGATCAGGTTCATCTGGCGATGAATGGATTATGAGGGATGAATTGGGTAAAAAGAAGAAAAGGATTGTATTTGGTGATGGATCAGATTTCAAAAGGCCAGGATGGGAGGAGGAGTTGATTGATTTTAAACGGAAACTTCGAATGCCAGCCAATTTAATTCGTGTATCTAAACCTTCTTCACTTCAAGATGGTGGTGGGGGTGTTAAAGGATCTTCTGCCGGTAAACGGGGTAGTTCACCTACAAAGGGGGGAGGTGCCGTCGTGGAGGAAGTCTCAAAAAAAGAGAATAAACGACCTTCACCTACAAAATCTTTGGATCGGAAAGTTTTACCTTCAAAATCCCCCAAAGGGAGCCCTCCTCCACCTCCGAAAGAGAGTCCATCAACATCCTCAGAGACTGAAAACGTTCCGACCAAAGGGAAAAGAGCATGTACACCTAAAATAATTGAGAAAAAGGTGACTGAAGCTGGATCTAAGACTGAAGGAGGAGGGAAGGGAAAGAAGGGTGAGGGAAGCGTTTCAAAAACATCGGCAAAAGGAGGAAAAAAGGAAGAAGTGATAGAAAAACAATCTGCACCGAATAAAGGGAAATCTAAAAGTGTTGGAGGGACACCCAGGAAGGGACCCCTTGTAAAAAAGACTGAAAAAGATGGTGGAAGTAAAGAAGTACAACTCCTTCCAACTCCAGGTGTAGAGGGGACAAAATTTAACGCCAAAATGTCAATCAAATCTGTATTTGGGGTTGTTTTACCACAGAAAAAAATTATTCGAAGAAATAAATTCAAGTCTGGATTTGATTATCTTCGTAAAAAGAAAAAGATTGTGGCTGGAGGGGATGGGTTAGGGATTTCTGGAGCTCCAAAACGTTTAAAGGTATGTAGAAGGAACATAAAAGACTTTTTAAAAATGTTGGTAATTATTTATCCGCTAATTACGGTCTATTTAAAAAAAATTGCAGTTGTCAGCGGATAAAAACGTCAATTTGAATTTGGAAGATGTCCAAGCAGAGATTAGAGGTTGGGTTCTTAATAAAGGGCTGGGAGAAACTGTGTTACATCGAGCTGCTCGACTTGGTATGTTCATTTACTATATGCGTTTTAATTGATTTAAATTTTAAATGTGAGATTTAGAAATTTGGAGGCTTATTTTTAATTTAATAATTACACAGGATACCCTGATGTGGCGGCTTATTGTCTGGATAATGATACTTGTACACCTAATGCCAAAGATAATGCGTAAGATGCGTTTAAGCAAAATTCTAATTCAGAATTAGAATAAAAATACTAATGAAATCTATATTTAAAAAATCTACAGCGGATATACTCCACTTCATAATGCTAGTATTAAAGGAAATCTTGAGGTGGCTAAAGTACTGTTAGCATACGGTGCGAATCCAAGTCAAGCTGCCCCTGGTGGTATTCGTCCCCTACATGAAGCCATTGAGAATGGTCATGTTGAGCTTGTAAGGCTCCTACTTTCATATGGAGCAGGTAATTTGAATTTAATGAAGAATTTAATGATAGAATACTTTTTTTAGTTAAATTTTTAAAATTAAAATATGAATTTTCAGACCCACTTCTTGCAACGTACGCTGGTCAATATCCATTAGAATTGGCAGAGTCTCATCCAAATGTTAAAGATTTACTTGAGGAACATATCAAAGATGTGTCAGGGGATCCAGAGGAAAGGAGTGAATGGAGATTTAAAGGTTCTGGTGTTTGGGAGGAAGAATTTAGTATAGGTTTTGATGTGACTGGAGATCCTCCTCCATCTGAGACTTCATATGAAGTGGAACTTATCGATGGATTTGAGTTTGAATGTAGTGAAACCCCACTCCCTACACTTTACAAGCTAAAGGTATGATTCGACGGAATAATGATTGCCGATTTGGAAGGATAATTAATTAATTCTTTTTAAAAATTAGGGGGAGACTTCATTCTATATCCTCCTGCAAGAGTTACTCCTCTATCTAAATGTGGCCAAAGAGAAATTCCTTAAACAAAATGCAGGGGTTGAGATTGTAGAGCTGAATTCAAATGATTTTTTAGAACAAGCCGTCTGCTGTCACCTTCTTGGAGAAAAATTTAATTTAAATTCATCAGATCTACTCTCTCTTATCAAGTATGATGATAGGATAAAGGGGATGTTAAAGATTGGATCCTCTCTTGTAAAATAACGACGTCTAGAGTCTAGATTTTTATACCTAATGTATGTAGTATATTGAAATTTAGGATTTAGGCATTTTATATTTAAAGTTTTAAACTTTGTAAATTAATTAAGAATTCAAATATCCTATATGTATACATATTAAGACGGAAGCGTATTTAATTAATAGTTACCAATCTTGAATTAATCCTATTAGTAGAAGAAGAGATATATATGAATATCTGCTGTATAATATATAATTTATGAATACCAATTTTTTTTAAAAAAATTTGCATGTTTTAATTTAAAATATAATATTGTAGTTAGATATGGTAAGGTATGCCTAACTGCTGTACTTAATGCCATTTAAAATATACCTAGAGTATTCATATGGCTGTATTATATATAGTAGTAACTCACGGATTATTGAATAGGTAATTTCTGTGAGAATTGTAAATATTTTTTAATTAAGGAAGAAGAAGGAAGAAGGGTGTATCAAGCCAAAATGTATTAAATTAAACTTAATTTTTGGGTTAGGTACTACTTTTAGCATGTTTTTTATTAAATTGTGCAGTGCATATGTAATATAACTGAATATTCTCAAAAGACTTTTATATGCACACGTGGTAATACGAGCTCTGAAAGTCTCATTTTATTTAAGTAAAATTTTTTAATGTAAATTTGTAAATATCTCATCATCATTGCATTGTAATTTTAAAATGAATTTGTAAATAGTATGATCATATCTAAAATTGTAAGTCTGCCCAATTAAGAATTAAGTTTAGAATCTACTCGATCGAATTTTTTTACTGACTAAAAATATTTATGATATCAAGTTTATTAATTTTAGGATATACTTATATAATATACCTAAATGTATCGAGTAAGTTAGAAATATTATGACAATTTAAGGACGTGGGGGTTTGTATTTATGTAGTAATTGTACTACGATAAGATAACCCCTTAAAATTTTTTAGTATTAAAATTGTAGTACTATTTTTACAAAAAGTTCGATATAGAATTGTGATGATTTCGTAATTATTATGTTTTTGTGCAATAAACGGATACGTTACGAAAAAAAGAAGCTCGTGAGATTTTACATTTTAAAATAATATGGATTTATTCATGAATAACTGCAATGCACATTTAATTATTATATGCAAAGCTGTCCAAATTAAATATTACACTTGATAATGTAGTACTTAGTAGTATGTAGTATAGAATTTGGAAGATTAAACATGATATTTTGAAGCAAAAATTCAAGACTAAATCGTAATTTGTTCAATCCAAGATTCCAAACTTGAAACTATTGTAAATATTAGATTTAGATTTGATTTGAATTGGAAGAAGAAGAATATTCCTGAATCAAGCGTAGGTGGTCAGTCAAAATAAAAAAAATGATAAAATCAGTTACAATTTACAAATGATTAAAAACATTTTTTTTCAAATTAAATTGTAATTATGTCCTTTTTTGGGCAAAGTAGATAAATTCGGTTTGAAACACAATTCCTCGAGTCCTCAAATGAACTACCTTGAATTACAATTAATTAATCCTAATTTAGTAAGTACATACTCATAATATGAGTCTCATATTCGCCTATACTCGAGCGTTAATTCCACAAGATATCTTAAACTATGCATATAGGATTAGATATTCGTATTGTAATATTTTTATGAATTCTAGACCTATAAATTCATAAATCATACAAGTAATCATCAGCTAAATATTCTCTATTTAGTATTATTTTACAATAGCACAACGAAGTTACAATTAGTAGCACAATCAACTTTCTTTTACATGTCTATCCTTAAACGTTTAAAAATTAAAATCACAAGTATTTGTATTTAATTATTATTTGTTGAATGGATTCATTGAAGTTATAATTGAACTTAAGATTTATCGTGTACCACTTGAGACAATTGTTTCTATTTATTACGGCCTACCTACCTATTCTCTTCAAATTATACGAGTAGTTTAAACTTATATTACGGATATAACCATTTGATAGCACTTTCACAATTAACATGCACGAATTCTTCACAATTCTTCAATTTGCTAAATATTTTTTAAACCTATTTTTAACATGTATTTGTATTTGATTTGATTTTTTTAAATACTTTTTTCTAAAATATTTTAAAACTTTTTTAAAGGTCATTTAAGAATTTGGGGTATTCCTATTTTCGTTAAAGTACAGGTACGAGTACAATTCTGTCCAGAGCCCTTTCTCAATTATATTTCAATAATTATTACTAGTAAATCAATAATCATAATTCTAGCTATTTACTATTTTTTAAATAGTACATAAACTTACCTATTATATTATAACTTATCCATTTAAAGATTTTAACTTTTAAGGAATTAAAATTATTACACTTTGGATTTTAAATAAATTAAAGTTTAAAGCTCTACAAAATACAGACTTTCACAGTGTAGGTATTGTATTAGGTAGCTAATCCTGTACGTATATTATATGAAAATAAAATAATAGAATTAGGAAGAATAAAGAATAGGAATTTGTCAAATGACTGTCTCAAGTAATTAATTAATTAGTACGATAGATGTACACGTTTAATTAGAGCTTAATTTCAACACTTTTTGTATCTTTTTATCTTTGTAAATCACCCATAAATCATGATCTCGAGTCAGAGGAGTTTTTTTATATGATCTCATATACTCGAGATACGAGTAGGTATGGCCCTTATTAGGCATGAATCTGAAGGATCCCTCGATTTGTTAGCGAATCCTTGAGAGAATTGAACAATTGTAGTTGATCTTCGGGCTTTAGCGTCAGAACCTATATTTAACCAAATCCAGTTTTAAACCTTTGACCTGGCAATATGGTCGAGGGGGCATACTATTGAAATTACCTGCTGTAAGAAGCTTTTGTGGGGATGCCATTCGAATAAAGCTTGTTATGTACACATTTACAAATGTAGCCATCAGGAATTGGCAATCAAATCGATCAAGGATCCCACCATGACCTAGAAGAATTTATATTATTAATAATTACACTTTTTTCCTGAATATGAAGGTATTACCTGGAATTATATCTCCAAAATCTTTGATTTTGAAAGCACGTTTAAATCCAGATGCAAAGAATCCTCCAAATGGCCCAATAACAGATGAGAATACAGATAGGGAGAAAGAGTGGAGGATGAATGGATAGATTGTTATATAATCTTTTCATTCCAAAGATTTGGCAAATGTTGACTAGGCCGGATGGAAGTGCATATTCTTGGGGTTGAAAAAGGTATGCTGGTTCGCAATCTAAACCAAGAGAAATCGTCTCCAGCTCATCATTATACTCCACAGGGCAGACAAAGAATGGATATTGGCAGAGGGCATAAGAGAAGAGAACGCCAAAGATGACTGTTGCAAATCCACCTCCAATAAAACCCTCCCTGAAATTAATTAAATTATAATTAATCATTTTTTAAGGGACCCCTTCATTCCCCTGGCTTACCAAGTCTTTTTTGGAGAGAGTTGAATGAGCGGTGTACGCCCAAAGAAGAAGCCAAACATATAGGCCATTACATCGTTGCAAACAATCATGCTCACAGGAACAATGAACCTTATTTTGTATTAAAAAAACATTAAATAAATGTGTTTTTCAATAGTACTAATAATACAATCCTTACCAGATCATTTCCCTCAAAGATATTCTGAATAATGAGGTAGGATTGAGTGACACAAATGAGGAGAGCCACGTGAGTCCAAGCGAATAGGCTGAATTGACGCATATAATACTTTTTGACAAGCGAGAGCCTATGGAGGATCATATTAAGTACGATATATTATCTCAAATCCTCAATTAAATTACGATTAAATTGGCATTGAAAAATTTTGATACTTACACAAACCAAACAAATCCAACAATGTACATGCAGAAACTTATGAATCGATGGTAGGTAATCAGAAATCGGAGCAAATCCTGGGTAAGAAATCAAATAAAGTCGATTAAAGTTCATTTAAAAAGAATCTTGAGATTTAAATGAGTACGGAACTTACCATTCGGTTTACAATTAGTCCAAAATAATCGACGAGACTTTCTCCATAAAAGAAATAGTTTGAAGTGATGAGGAAATACCATGATAGAGATCTAGAATATAACAATACAAAGAAGATATGATTCTTAATCAAAGCATCTCATCAAAGTCATTAAATTGAGCATTAAAAAGTACATAATTTGTAATCTAACCTGAACCAGGGCAGATTGTGTACACGATACACAGAGTAGCCAATGTTAATAATCTCTGCAAAGCATTTGACTTGTACTACCAGAGTCTGTTAGATAGTGTTTAAATGGTTATATAATTTAATATAAAATTCAATTTAATTCAATTACAATCATCATTAATGCAAGGGGCCCAAAATAAATTATAACGCAAAAGCCTCCAATCATTAGCCAAGTAAATATCCCTCTGATTATCCAATTCCTCCATCTAAAAAATGAATATAATTATGTAAGATAATTAATCGTACCTATATAATACAGATATAGCATAATTTTGCTAACCTTGCAGATAGTCCCTCAAGAGCCGAGTTGAGGACTTCCGGTGTCTTATCAGTCCCTGTGGGTGCTCCTTTTGCTAATTTCTCAATATACCTCTCCTCTGGAAGCCTCTCATCATCAGAGTCAGCACTTTCTGCATCCGCTCCTGACTTTCCTCCATCAGTATCTGGATTATATGGCTGTTTTGACCCAAAAGATCACAAGAGTTATTAAAATTATCATTATCGCATGTACTACTGGCCAGCTACTAATTAATGACAGTAAAAAATATAATGTTGCAAAGTGCAATGATTAAAGTCCTTTAAATCTAATCAAGATATATTGGAATAATTTCATTTTAACAGCAGCTACCTACCTCATTGAAATTAATTAAATTCTCAGACTCCTCCGTGTCCTTTGTACGCCTTTGACGAACATCTGACGTGTCTCCACGATCCATGATCTCTGCAATTAAAATAAAAAAATTGCTTAATTAAGGGCTTAATTATTAGTGGGCTTATTTAAATAATATAGATAATTAATCATGAAAACTTACAATGTTTTGTAAGGGTGCTGAAATTAATGTTGGTACTAAAATCCAAGTATTTTTTGAAGACAATTAATTTTGAACATGCAAATTAATTTCATTCTCGTTTTTGAGAACTCGAGGAACACCAAAGTCAGAGCCTCCTCTTCGTTCAACGTCAGCAGCTCGATGACTTTTAATTAAGCAATTATCCTTGCTATTGTTATTTGACGTGTGCCAAAATGATGAGTTTTTAAAAGATTCTGGATTTATTTAATGATTTAATCCAATGCCAACAATTGGATTTGGAGAATGGTTGAATTTGTAATCACTGGAATGACAATTGACAATGTCAGGGGGTTGACATTTGTCAGAATTGGTTAAAAACCTTATTTAATTTTTAAATTTTGACCTTTGAAATTTAAATTCTAGAATTGTTTTTTTTCAGAGTCGCACAAAATTAAAGTTACATTTTTTTAAAAACACGTTGAAAAATCTTCGACAACCTTCTTCAACGTCACCCTCAAGACTGCTAAATCGATTTAAATCGCACAACCTAATTAAATTAAAAAGTACTTGAATCTGGACAACTACTACTCAGCTTCTTGAGGAATTGGTAAATATTTATTGTATGGTCGCGTTTTAGATTAACTTAAAATTGTCCTTGAAATTAATTCAAATCCTCCAGTTTCAGCAACCACCTCGCCGGTCCACCGTCATTAATAGAAGCTCAATCAGAGGTCAGAGTCCGTGACATCGCCATCAACTTGAGGACTGAGGTCATTCCGGTCATAATTAGCTAAAAGGGGCAATTGGAACCATGTCTGAATTTGCAGGGAAGGTAAGTCCAATTATTTGCATTTAATTTAATTTAAATTAATTTAAGAGCTATTGTCGACAATCACTTAATTGTGGTATATCAAGTGATGGTAAAGTTGTGGCCATTAAGAACTTTCGGAAATATAAAAGTACGGCAAATAAGCCTTTTAGGGCCCCCCCGTACGAGGGCTTTGACATAACAGGTACCTTTCTTTTCGTCACTTGTCAAGTCACCTAATAATTTCACGTGACAAATGATTTCAATTAAGATTAATTATATTTATAATATAATGTAGCAGCCCCTGTTGTTAAACTCATCGAGGATCCTTATAATTTCATGAAATTGCTCGTGTTTTGCAATTCCTTTATGGGCAAATAAATACATTCACAAATCAAGCCCATTTTTTTGCACACAAAAGGATTGCAGATCTCTATTAATTTTACATGTCATATTTTATATGCCGAATACATTATGCATATTAATTTATTATGTGCATTTTATGCGAGTTTTATACCTTAATCCGAAATGGGATATATCAGAGAACTCGGGATGATTTATTGTTCAATTTCAATTTGCCGACCGAGTCCGTCGGATCGTGTCCATTCCAATTAGGTACGCAAATTCATTCAGGATTAATAAAAGAGTTTGTGTGAGCATCTTAAAAATTTTTATATTTAATCGAATATATATTCCTAGAATAGATCTTGAAGATTTCACTCGGCATCTTCGGCGGCGGCCAGATTTAATTAAATGCAATCTTAAATTTTTATTCGCGAATTTGCGAATCATCAGACCCCCCGATGTTTAATTAGTGTGAAACCGCGTTCTTTTTTAGCTGCCTTAACCAAGCACATATTTACTACCACCATAGTCATACACATAAGGTATAGGTACAAACTACAAATTAGTTTCATTTTAAAGGTCTAATTCTAAGCTAATCCAACCGAGATGAAAGTGCTACACTTTTTGATTCAATAATTTCTATTACAAGTTAAAAACAAATGGCATTATACGTAGACGGGCATGTACTGGTGGTATGCTTTGTATGAAAGTGGCAAAATATTGATAATTCAAATTGGTTTTTTTGATCTAGGTTTTTCAAAGGACGCGTCGTTACATTTCCTATCTTCTCGAGAGCCTGTAGGACTCCGGAGTCCGTAGAATATGCTAAAGGAGTTGATATTAAATATGCAGGGCTAAATAGAAAAATTTGCAATTGATAAATGTCGGGAAAGTCGAGAAATGACCGCTTTCTTGGACAGATCTCTTGAACTTGTGGACTTTCGGGGTCATCCTTTAAGAGATTCTAATTTAATTAGCGAATAATCTGCATTGTAATGTACATTTGCATCTATCTCAAGTCTCGAGATCTGATTTAGAAACTCAAAGAGAAATTAAAGGCCACTTGAAGATCCATTCCTGCATGTATATTGACCACCTCCAAATTTGGCAATATGCATTCTCGCAGAGTACTACTACAAACTATTGTAGCTTTTGTTTCTATTTTAATCCTGAATGTACTTTGGAGAGCCTTGATCTCTCTCGCTCACTCTCGAGTCCCACCAGCCAGGTTTGAATTAATAGTTTACCCTCGAAGAATACATTAATATTAATAATCTGCTCCTAAAACAAACCCCGATCCACCCTCGAGCCGCTCCGTAGTATATGCCAGTTGCGTTAAAGAATCTCAAGTTCTTAAAGAAATCAGGTCAAAAGTTCCAAACACGGTAGAACTCAACTCCAAGCCTTTCGGGGGTAGGTAGGAATAGAAATGATAATGAAACTGGGAAGAATTGGGATTTGAAAGGGAGAGGACAGGTGTAAAGGATTGTGGTGAGGGCACAATTTCTTTGAAATGCCCACATTTCCTAATAGGAATATATCCTATCGTATTATAATATTTTGTATCTATTAAAGGTATATCGCCAATGGCTCTAATCATTCAGGTATGAAATTATAGAGTCAAGATTTGATTGATTGTGACTCGGCATTAAATTCAATTTATTATTTATTCTTGTCAAAATGTTCATACACTTGTACAGGCAGCTCTTCCTCATCCTCCGTGGCTGGCTACCACTCCTCCTTTCATATTGATTTAGATGCTACCGGGCCCATCATGCAATAAGCCATTTTAAGCTTCCCCATTCTAAAGTAGATTAACTGATGATTTGAATATCCTCATTGTAATCAATCCAATCAAGATAGTAAACCACTTGCCATGCCCTATTACGGCCCTTAACTTAATCCTCCCCCCGAAAAGTCTTCCATTCCAATCATTTCGGCCTCTCTTGAGGCTTCTTTAAGCTACCAAATTAATCTTTTTTGATTGAATCAAAAAATGTTAATACATTCAATTGAAAAAAGCTATCATATAAGATCCGGAAGGTTTATATTATCCTCATATTGTTCTTCTTACCTTTTAAGGGCCACCCTTTACCTTTTTGAAGGCTCAAAAGGCTTTGAAGCCTACCTATCCACAGCCTCAAAGGCCCTCAAGTTCTCCCCCAATACCTCCTTTAATTTTATCAATTCATATCTTAATTTATTAAGCTTCCTTTTCATATTTAAAAGACTTCCACTCTCACTCTCACTCGTAAGCCCCGCTTGGAACGGTTTAATATTGGCCAAGTGGAACTGACTTTTAAATATCTCATAATTTAAAAATTCATAAATTATATGCAGTACTAGTTCGAGTACTAGGGGCCATTTCAATAATACCTACTGTAATCCGGGGGCTAATGTGATAATAAAGTGATTGGAATGGATGGGTGGATGATTTTGAATAATACTATAAATATACTACAAATATAAATTATAAATTCATAGAAAAAAGAAGCGATAAACTCTCTACTTTTGTGTTCAGTAATGTGCGGATGCGGATGATTCAGCCTTCGCGAGCTAATTACCATTTTAAAGTGCATGATCAATTCACAGTTCGTCTCCGAATAGCCGAATCTTGAGCTATGATTGAAGAAAGGTATGTAAAAAAGCTCAAGACTCCCTCCGATAGTTCCAACGAAAAGTGAGAATTAATTCCTTCAACTTTGAATGATATAAAAAGTAGCAAGTAAGCTGTTTTCCACACGGCCGTAATTCCCAATTGGTAATATAGGTATAAGAATATATGGAGTGAATTCAAGAGACTCGTAATCCTCTCCCCAACATGGGCGAATATTTTTATTCGTGGATATGATAATACTTGAGACGTAGTCGAGAAGTCTAGGGGTTCCCCCGTTGGCTTTTTTTGGACTCCACTGCACTCCTGAGTTAAACCCGTAATTCGCCAGTTTCTCTAAACCTTTTTGAACATTTTTGTTCAGCCCTTTTTCAAAAGGAGGAGTAAAAAAGCGATTTATTATTGCCATATTGCTCTTGATCATAGGATTTGTGTAAGTCAGTAAGTCATATAATCAAAAAATAACTAATCGAGAGTCGAGCTGAATCAAAATAGAAAGTTCTATCGTTCGTCTCTCGAGTAAGGGGTAATATACCTAATAGGGAATACCTGGATGATCAAAAGGGATGATTTTTCCCCTAATTCAACCCCTTATTATATTAGATTTGGGCTTAAAGGTAGTAGCTTAGGTCTTCTACAATACATGAAATGCGAGCTGTACTTGTAAGATTCACACAGATGAAAAAAAAAGACTTTTGGCTTAATCTTAACTCTGCCAGGATGCAGTTATATGTGTCCAATATGACAATAATTTAATTCCCCATTTGAATACAATGGATTAGTGGAGTTGATGGACCTAGGAGCACAATTAGTCGACCAGGATGGTGGCTAATAAGACAGAGGATGTTTAAGGAGCTCAAGATTGAGTCAAAGAAGCGACCAAACGGCCTGAGAATTTTTTGGAGGGTGCAAAATAAAGATTAAAGCTGTGGGAATTCTAATCGGGAAAGTTGCATTTGAGAATTCTCGAGCTTATAAATTTTATAATTAAAGAATTAACTGAATTAAAGAGAAAGATGGAACAATGACTTTAATTCACAACATATATATTCAAGATTTAAGTTTACAAGTATAGGTAGGTAGGTAGTACAAAAAATATAATACTTTTAGGTGCTTATTTCTTAGACTATCTGGTCATACTTACTGATATATACATTCTACTATTGCTAGAAACTACGTAGATAATATAAAACTAGGATTCTAAAGATTTACACATCCGTACTTTCGATATAGCTCGATTAAAAAAATTTTAAAAGTTGGACAAGAGAGCTCGGAGGAATCGAGGGAGTGGTGGGAGACCTCGGAATGAGTTTGGGTCACGGGTGGAAGGGTAACGAGACTCTGAGCCTTCCTCAAGGGTCCTCAGAGGAGTGGGGGATGACGGGGTTGAACTTTGAGTCGTCCCAGGAGTGAATGCCAATTGATCTGCTAGAGTTAGAGGTGGTGGGAATAGATATCTGGAGGGTTCTTTGGGGAGATTTGATGAATTTTGAATTATATTAGGATTGGATTGGACTTGAGCATTATTGGGATTGGATTTTGGGGGATTTTGGCTGTTAAAAGACCCTTGAAATTGTTGTTTTAGGTCAGAGTTGGACTTAACAAATGAATTAAGGGGGCTTTGAGTTGTAAAATGAATATTATTGACGTTTATAAAGACTTTTTTAGGGGGATTTTGTTGTTTGAGGGGTTGTTTATTGTGGAAATTTTGGGCATTCTGATTTTGTTTGGGGTTGGGATTATTGGGAAAGGATTGGGGATGATTTTGCTGATGATTTACAGTATTTTGATTGTTGGAGGAAGCAGGGAATAGTATTGGCTTTTGATTATTATTGTTGGCTGCAAAGTTTTGTTTAATTTCTTGCTGTTGTTGGCTGTTGGCTGCAAAGTTTGGCTTTTGATTGTTGTTGGCAAAATGTTGATTGGGTCGAGGAGGTTGGGAGTGGGATTGTTGTACAACCTCTGGTATATGGGAGGTATGTTGCTCTTGAGTCTGATAAGAATTAGAGCTCTGAACTAGCTCGTTTGAGAAATGGTGGTTTTGGCGGATTTGAGAGGTTGAGAATCCATCCGAAGTGGTTTGAATTGAATTATGTTTCCCGGATTCAAAATGTCGAAGATTTCCTGGCTGATTTCCGTCTGGTTTTGGAAAGGAATTGACATGGGATAGAGTTGGATGATTACCTCCACTTTGTTGGTTCTTAGAGAGGATGATCTCGTTGATGGCTGCACGAAAACCTGCATTTAAATCTTGAAAATCCTCCGAATATGCGTTTTGAGGGTGGCTGACTAGCTGTGGAGGATTTTGTGTAGCTTCCTTTTGGAAAACTCCCGGAGATTTGGGGTTGTTGTGATTTGGAGGTGGTCTGACCTTGTTATTACTCTGAATTGAAGCTTGTGGGAGGACGAGGGGTGTGAAGAGAGCATCCGGAGACGGTGGATGCATGAATTTGGGTAGTTCACGAACGATGACATTGTTATTTGGGGTCCCTTGAAGGGGTTGAACCTGAATTCCAGGGCTCTTGGTTATAACTACATTGTTATTCACCTTTCTAGCTTGCTGTGGATGAGGCTGCTGGGGTTGCTGATGCTGTTGAGGGGGTCTCTCTTGAAGACCTCGCTGAGTAGGTTGTGGAGGTTCCATATAAATCTTAATTTGACCCGTCCCTGTCGCCGCCGGATTATTATTATTAACAAATCCTCCCTGCCTCCCTTGCTGCGCTGTCGTCCGATGGTTGAATACTTTTGGTTGTCTCTGCCCGAATCCTCCCAGCTTGAGAGTTTGCATATCTATGTAATGTGATGGGAAACGCCGGCCATTTTCATCACGGAATCGAACCTGCTTATGTTGATGATGATGATTTGATTCTGACTGTGGTGGAGCCTGTCCCTGAGTTGAGGATTGAAGATGTTGTGGGGTTGGTTGCATTGCATTTTGTGGGAGTGAAATTGGGATCATTTCCGTAGGTGGTTTAAAGTTTAGGTTGAGAAAGGGTTGGATCTGAGGTTCTTTGAAATTTTGATGGTTCTCCCTTGGGAGGTTTTCAACAATCCTCCCTTGAAATCTTGGTGGTGGTGGAGGATGCGAAGGTGGAGGCGGTGGAACCAAATCCGGGATATTATCCCTATATTCTACTTGATTGTTTTGGACCTGATTTTGATTTAGCCTATGATTTTGTAGGTTTTGCTCCTGTCCCTCATTGACTCGGATTATATTTGTAAATTGAACTGGCGAGGGTTGCTGCTGCTGCTGTTCGACAAAGTTATATACCTCCTCATCCCTTAGATTATTATTAGGTCTCCGTGATTGGGTTTGATAGGATTGATCTTGTGGACGTTCCTCTTGATATTGTTGCTGAGGCTGAGCCCTTTGAGATTGTTGTACAAATTGCACTTCCGGTCCACCTCCAACACCTCCTCCGCCTCCGCCTACCCTCGGCAAGCTTATCAAAATCTACGGCCGTTTTTTTGGGATCTTTGAAAAATTTTTGGAACGCAGAGAATGCATTTTGTGCCACCTTTTTGTCCTGGTCTGGGAGCCCATCCGTTGAGAGTGACTCAAAATCCTCCAAATTTATATTCTCATCCCCCTCGAAGCCCACGGTGAGGATCTGAGTTTTGCTATCCCTGTGAAAAACCATACAAAATTCGAATTATGATTCAATCTTTATGGTTGAAGCCCGTTATGCCATTCTAAACCATGTCCGATATCTTAATTTCGGACATTATTAACAAAAGTATTTCATAAAGTTAATGCAACCACCCTATGTCCGTAATATGCATCGTATAAAACTGACCTAACTCTTTTTAAATAAAAATACATTGTATTTACAATAAATGGGAATGACCCAATGGTTTCAAAGAAAAAGTATAGAGTTTAATAAACTCTCGAGGAGTCGGAGGACATTTTATAGTTTGCTAAAAAATTAAATATAAAATAATTTACAATCATTTTGCTATTAAAACTTTTAAGTTTTAAGTTCCTTATTGAGTTATAGGCCAATTTAAATTGCAATTATTGCAAATGCACTTTAAAATTCAAATTCAATACACAAAACGCAACCTTTTTGCGAATACAAGTGCGAATATTTGCGAATTTCGACTATTAGGCCGGTGCAAATTTATGTAATTTGCAATTCAGAGATGAGATCTTAACGTGATTGGATATGGAAATTTAATATGATGATTTGGACTAGTTTTTTGGATGCAAAAAAACGCGTGAAACAAGTTTGTAATATACAATGGCCATATAAAAATGAATTAAAATGGGAAATGTGTACTAACTTCCCCTTTAATTATTATGCGGTCCATCTTAATTATTTTCTTTTTTTTGTACCCCCTCAACTTACCCAATAGGAAGTAATTTGACTCTTCCCAGGAACTTATCCAGATCCGAATCGCTCAGTCCTAGGCTCTTTGGGTCAATAATCTCAAGGTTTGGTGGTAGGTTATGTTTGATTTCTTCTTGTCCTCCCGCAGCTCGAAGCATCAGACCAATGAGGAGGATGAGGAGGGTGCCAAGATTCTGCAAATTTGTCAGAAAAACAAATAAAATGAATTAGTCTCCAACTGGCGGTTGATTAAAAGCAGCAGCGGAGGAGGTGGAGGTGGACCTCGAGAGTTGATAAATATAAAGAAAGAGAAATCAAAATGTTTATCTCAAGTCTATGAGGATTTGCAATTTTTGAAGAGACTCTCAAACTACCACCAATATGTTTATAAAAGGGTTACATATTGAGAAAAGAAATCTCCTGATTAACTCTCTCGGGAGGCGGAGGGAGGACACATTAAGAGTTAAGAGGCTTAAGTAGCTTCAAGTATCTCTTCAAAGTATCCTCAAAGTATCCAAAGTATACCCAAAGTTCATTCAGGATAAATAGGGAGAATATACAAAGTGACAGAGATTGCCCCAAGGGGTGAGGAAGTCTCTATCTACACAGTTTTTAATTGTATTCACTTTTACTCTTCAAAATTATGCCGCATATTATGGCCGGAGCTTATGAGAGCTCAGGGATCTAATGGGTCGTAGCATGCTTTATTTTTTTTGCTCTGAAATTAATCCAACTTCTTCCTTTCTACCTTCCCTCGACTCTCCATTAGACTGAGGAATATTGTTGGTCACTCTCGCTGATTGCGACCGACCATGTAATATGTTTTATATGTAAAGGAGGCGGCCGAGGAGGAGGAGGAGGATATCCTCGTAATTCACCGTAATCAAATCGACGCTTTTCCTGTTCTCTCTGACTATCTCCCACTCGTAGTAGTACTTTGTAGAAACACTTGCAAATTTCACATCAAAATCCAAATTGCTCTCTCGCTCTCGACTCTCGACTCTAAATTCTAAAAAGCCCCTTTGTTTAATATACAAATTCATGTGGCAAGCGCATTATGATACAGCGAAATATGTTTCGCTTATGATAGTATTGCAAATTTCGTATTAGGAACGGACTGATGAGGATGAGGTTAGGAGGATGTTTAAGATCGACTCGAGCGGCTAAATTGTCCAAAATAATAATCGTGAGAAAGTTACATAAGTTTTCCTTTTGTAGGGATTTTTTTTTCTGTCCCTCAAGAGCTTGGCAAGTATGTTTCAAGTACTAATCCTAAATAGTTGAAAGGAATGACGCGAGAGACAAGTTGTTGACACACATGAACAAATGAGGCTAGCCGGAGGATTGTATTTTGCTGGGATTAAAAGGTGTTAAATTATTAATCCATTTTGAGGAAATCTTTCGTTTTTTCTTGCGACAAAAGCATGCAAAGTCATTTGATATTTTGATCTATTTACGCCACCGAGGCGGAGGTTGCAATATAAAGTAAATCCCAAATTTACTACACTGTCATGCTTCAAATTCTTCGTATTGTATAAACATTTATTTTTATTTGAACACATGAATTTCATAACCGATTTGTCACCTACTTTTGAGGACTCTTTTGACGACTCTTTTGTACAACTCATCTTCTTTAGGTAGTAGTAGGAGTTCCTACTTAAGAAATACCGAAAGATATGGATCTTATCTAGCTACTAGGCAGTACTATTACTTAATTCAGAGTTGGGATTTTTTTTTACGCTTGAGAAATAGTTTATCCATTCAAAGATGATCGATATGGGACATATCTAAAGATTTAAAACATAGCCCTTTTTTATATCGATCCATCTCACACCCATCCTACCTTAAATACACGTTTATATATGCACTTTATATCAAGATATCGTACTTAAGATCCCACACATGGTAGCTAGAATTGTGGGATATTAAAGATATGCGATATGCGATCAATATAATGCGCATAAACAGCTATTAACTCGTTAAATAATCTCATTTCACATCCAATAAACAAATAAATAAAAGCTATGATTGGTAGATAGAGTTTTATCCTTGTAAAAATACTATTTTTGGGATTGATTTGAAATCTACGAATTCTTAAGATTCAAAGCTTTTGAATACTTGGTAAATTTCGAAATATTGTGTACTAATACGGGACTACCTATCAGTAGGACGTCCTGAGAATCCTTTGATGGACCCACGCGGTTGATTATTAATTATTTATTTGATGTGGGAGGAACTCAACCCTATTTAAACCCTCTGTGAGTTTGGGGGGTGTGCATCGTCTTTTTTCTTGGTTTTTTGAATTAATGAGCTTGTCACTTTTTACGCTAGCCATGTATATGGTGGTGGTGGGGGCACACGCGTCAATCAAAAGATCTGTCCCTCCGCCATCATCATTATTTTATTACCAAATCTGCCGAGTTAACATATTTAATAGCTCCCAGCTACACATAAAGATCTTCCTCACCATGTACTAGCCACCAGTACGTACAAGTATTATCTACTTTAAAAGTATTGCTGTAAGGATTAGGTCTTCCATCCTGACTTCCGCTAATGAGTATGAGTAGCTCCTACCCTGAGGGAATCGCGTAATAAATGTTTCTACTATTGCTGATGACTCGCGAGTCGGAGGATTATTTTAATATGAGCCGGCCTTTTTGTCCTCAGCCCACAACTCGAATGAAAGTGACAAATTGAGCGGTAATTGCTCTCGGGAGGATTATGGAATAGGAGGCAGACGGCGGCTCGTCAAACGAGAGTAAGTAGATGTTACAATCACAACAAAGCCACCTACCTACTAATAGATTCTTACATTTCTTTTATTCGAATTACTAATATTATCAACCTCTTTTTTTTCTCCTAGACTTTTTTTTGTCACACACACACTCATTCCCCGGGCCCTGAATGGAAATGAAAGTTGATACATTCGAATTAGCATCCTCCTCCTCCGAGAGAAGCTCATCTTTTGTTGTGGATTGATTTATCCCTGATTCCGCCTTCCAATTTTCAACTGTATAATTCACACCTCCAACCAATTGAAGCTCAATTCCCACCCCCATATAATTTACAAATGATTGTCCAATCCTATCGGTTTAATTCGATTCACTTAGCTCGAGCTTGGGTGCAAAAACTACCACTTTTCACCCCCAATCTTCCAATTCTTACGACTTGAAATTTCTAGGATTCTTTTGTAACAAATTTGGACTATTCTGAGAATTTTTATAAAGTTTACAACGGCAGGATGAGTGGAGCAGGATAGGATATAGCTTGATTTCTTTAAAAAAGAGTATTTGATGTGATCGTTCTTACCTGGAAATTTATATTCCAGCGACTTGACTTCATTTTGTAGAAATTTGCAATTTGAAAAATGAACTTTCCCCAGTCCTCGAAACCTCGAATTCAATTCAATTTGGATGTAATACACTGGATTTCACTCGGGATCACTCCCTCGCTCTAATTCCTTATCCTACTCGTACGTACTAATGCCCACTTGGTCCTTTTTTTGAATTAGAGGATTTTTTTAAAGGGTTAATTTGGGATTATTGAATTTTGATTGAATGGGAAAGGATTTGGAGGGTTGAAGAATGGCCATTGGCCACCTTGTTCGCGTATTCAATTAGGGGGATTTATTTAAAAGAGGTCTTAAAAAAGATTTGGGCGCAATTCAAATTTTTAAGTTGAACTGCTTTGAACGGTGGTTGTAATAGAAGTGAGCTACCCCTCGTCCTCTGTCAATACTCTTAAAAAAGTCTTTTCTCTACCTTTTAACGTCTACAAAGTAGAAGCAAATGCAGCTGCCTTACCACCACCACCACCACCGCATTTTGCAAAGGGTTAAGGTATGTGCATCAGCATTGCATATTGCATTAGAGAGATGCTTGGAATCAGGATAAGCAACTTTCTCACCTAATGAGAGTCTTTTGTGTTGCGTTCCTCCTCAACTAACGAGAAGATCCTACCTACCTTCCCTTGTAAGAGGCTGTGTTCGCGTAGGAGTGAATCAGCTATTACATATTCAATCTTCATCTTCTCAGATCTTTATTCGGAGGAGTTTTATTTTTGAGAAATATTACTGCATTGCAAACAAAGCTATTTATTTTAAATTTCGAGATCTCAAAACTAAAAAAAGCATCGCATAAAGGTTTTAGATATCAAGTCTTCCAAGCCCTGGATTGCTTAAACTCGTCAGATTAAATGATTTCGAGGAATTTCATTCAGGAATCCCCAATCTCCTTGTACAAGTATTTTTTTGGTAATTCGAGGGGAGCTTCCAAGATTTAAAAGAATTGATATTACATGGGATTTTAGTATTACAAATAGTATATAAATAATGAGGCATATAAAATGAGCCCCATCAAATTATGAATTGAATTGAAATGTATTGGCTAATCGGAGACTCTATATTGAATTTTTTAAAATTTTACAGGTGATTACATGCAAAGCTGCGATAGCTTGGGGTGCGAAGAAGCCTCTGTCCATTGAACAAGTGGAGGTGGATCCTCCAAAAGCTGGTGAAGTCCGAGTAAAAATCCTTGCAAGTGGAGTTTGCCATACTGATGCATATACTCTGGATGGTCATGATCCAGAAGGTGTATTTCCGGTGATTCTGGTATGGTTTTTTAATTTTTTTTCAATTTGAAATCTTAAATTTTATCAACATCTTCTATTTATATATCCTTAATAGGGACATGAGGGTGGTGGGATCGTTGAAAGTGTTGGGGAGGGTGTTACGGAATTTGTACGGGGTAGGTTGAACGAATTGGAAATATTTTAATATATGATTTTAATTTTTCTAATATTCATAAATCAATTTTTAAATGTTTAGGGGATCGAGTCATCCCACTCTATATCCCCCAGTGCCGTGAATGTAAATTCTGTCTTTCACCAAAGACGAATCTTTGCCAGAAAGTGCGGACAACACAGGTAAGTGTCTCGATCGAGCTTCCTTACACTTATCTTTCTTCAACTTCCTCCACGCTTGTTGAAAGGATTTAAGAAATCGTGACATGTTTGGGCCAATTGCCTTTAATCTTATTTGATCTGACGCTTGTTGGCGCATCCCTTATTTATTTATTTATTAATTGCGGAAATTGATTTGTTCTCCCGCTTGAAAGAGAAAAAAAGCTTTTGATAATTTAATAACTCCTTTTTTGAAGCCCCTAAGCCCTTCAACGACTCCATTGACTTATCGCCCACGGATCTCTTCACAGTCTAATCGAATCCTCTAATAAGCTCTAAGCCTAATGGTCCAGTGTTTATAATTGCTACTAAATTGAGAGCTCTTTAAAGCTCCGTAAGTTTAAGCCAAAGGAAATACTTTGTAATTGTAGTAGTAGTGGCCGAATGAATGGGACCCTTCACGGGGTTCAAGATAGCCCAATAAGGGCAGTGTGGAGAGATGTAGATGGACATTGTAGAGCTCTTAAAATTGCTTTTGTGTACAGTTCTTCTCTATTTACCTTTAATAGAGATTTGAATATGTGTGTGTGGATGGATGTGGATGATGTGAAGTCAATTTCATTCATTCTATCCCGTGTTGAAAGGGAAATGAAATGCAAATTAGGCACAATATACTAGCATATGGGGAGATTTGGCTTGTGGATTATTTGGTGGCAAGTCAATCATTCTCCCCCCAATTACTCTCCGCCATTTTAAGTCTTTAGTTATGAATATATGAGCTAATTGCACGGGGAGGAGGCTAGAACAATCTGATTAGGGCTAGTAAATTAGTGAATTATGTGAGAATCTTTTTGGAAAAACAATTAGAATTTTGCGAATGATTTCCTGATTTCACCCTAATATTCACATAATATCATATGAGGACTAGCTTCAAAATACTGGGGCTAGTTCCGAAAGCAATTAAGGAAATCATAAATGCTCATATATGCAATTTGAAGGTGTGTACTACTACCATTTATTTATATTAAAGCCAAAAAGATGGGAATTTGAGGGCTTTTGAGTATGATTTAACATTGGATAATGGATATTTAAGTAGTAAAGTCAGCTTTCTCTGAGCAGCTATCGCAAAATACGGCTAGAGGTTAATTATTTCAAGAAGCTTACGTATAAAGACTGCTGAATAATACATAATCGGATCAAGAATGAGTTTATTTGAATTTTTAAATGGGCGGAAGAGTACGACAGTCACCTTCGACCTTTGAAACTTTCAAAGTTACCCATATCCTACAATAGTAAATGGAGGGAATTATGGCTTATCTTTAAAAAGCATACAGAATTATGTATTGAAACTACTAAAACTTAGTTGCAATTGACCCTTTCACTTTCCTTATATCGTAGGTATTTACCTGCTTATTAGGCCCCAATCGCTGCAATTACTCGCCATTAAATAACTCGCTTCATTCGCTCATCTTTACGTAGGTACTATATGCATATATATTGAAGTTTGTATGATTTGAGAATGGCCACGTGCTTGTAATATTGTAATTTGCATATGTGGGGGCGGATATAGGTACTTTACTACGATATACTTTACTACGATAGTTAGGATTGTAGTTGAATTTACAAACAAATTGTAGAGTTTATTGGGTACCTACATAATGAATGAGTGGATGATTAATATAGAGAATTGTGGCTCATGTCGTGTTTAAATGAGACATTTTCCTACACCCAGGGTCCCTCATTAAACTCCTCAGCTCTGATGTTGTTCTGAAGTTTGAACTTTTTCCTATTTCCTTCCAAATTACACGTTCCTCGAGAGTTCAGCCTTTATATTTAGTCTCAACTTTCTTTAAAATTAATTGGGTTGGAATTCAAAGGCGTAAATCAGTTACGTTGAACCTTCATTGTCTCAATCATCGGTGGAGGAGGTCAAACAATTGGAAAAAAATACCACATTGCATCAGATCACTAATTTACCCCATATTTCACTAATGGAGGATCAATTTACGGCTATATAATCCTCTTGATTGAAATGTACTGAAATACGGCGAAATTGACATGCAGTCCTCCGCCATGCTTCAATAGTAAATTGCATGTTTGCTTGCGACAAATTGCTAATATTATGTGCTAGTATTGTATATTGCGTAATTCTGAGGAGTGTGAACATAATCCTCATTCATTTTAATCCTTTTATTTTATTTAAATGTCCTTTTTTCTGGCAGGGTAAAGGTGTAATGCCTGATGGGTAAAATGAATATAGTCGCATTTAAATTCAAATATTTTTTAATGGACGTAAAATGAATTCATTTTAACTTTAATGGCCGTTAAATATATCTTTATAGAACATCGCGATTCCGTTGTAATGGACAAACCATCTACCATTTTATGGGATGCTCGACATTTAGTGAAGTAATATATCTTTATCGAAGAATCTTTAATTTTTTTAATTGATAATTCATGTTCAGTATACTGTGGTGGCGGCAATCTCACTCTGCAAGGTGAACTCAAGTGCACCTCTAGAAAAGGTTTGCCTTTTGGGTTGCGGGATTTCAACTGGTAATTTCTAATTAATGCAGGATTGAACTATAGGGCTAATATTAATTCAATTAAAGGATATGGAGCTGCTCTGAACACGGCAAAGGTTGAAAAAGGGTCAAATGTAGCTGTTTGGGGTTAGAATTTTGTTTTTAGATGTTCGTTTGAGGCATTTTTTAATCAAAAATAAATAAATTAGGACTTGGAGCAGTAGGGCTTGCCGTGGGAATGGGTGCAAGGGAAGCGGGAGCGAGCAAAATCATTGGCGTTGACATCAATCCGGACAAATTTGAACTTGCTCGAAAGTTTGGCTTCAATGAATTTGTCAATCCACTGGATTTGAAAGGAGTTGGAGGGAATACTGTTGAAGCGATTGTAAATATGACTGATGGAGGCGTGGATTACAGTTTTGAATGCATTGGAAATGTCAAAACAATGGTAAATTCAATCTATTTTCAATGGAATTTTGTGTAAAATTGGATTTATCACGAATAGAGAGAAGCGCTCGAGGCTTGTCACAAGGGTTGGGGTCAATCTGTCATCATCGGAGTTGCTGGAGGAGGTCAAGAGATAGCTACAAGGCCATTCCAGCTTGTGACAGGTCGGGTATGGAAGGGGAGTGCATTTGGAGGTTGGAAATCAAAGGATTCCGTTCCAAAATTGGTTGAGGTAATTTAATTCGTACTTTAAAATTGGGTAAAATTGAATTCATTTCATTCAAAGGTTTAATTCAGTTTAATTTGGAATATTTTGGGATAGGAATATCTTGGTGGGAGGGTCCTCGTGGATGAGTTTGTCTCGCATAACCTCCCATTGGGGGAAATTGGTGGAGCATTTGAGTTAATGCATTCTGGGAAAAGTATCCGGTCTGTGGTACACTTCTAAGAGTCTAATATGAGAGGATTCCAGGGTACATTCAGCACTCTCTTCAAACTTTTTTCACACATATCCAGATTTCCAATATATTTCTCTAATATTAACCATTCAATATGGTACTACGAATTCTAATTATCTCGTAGAATGTCTAGATGATCATACATGTCACATTGATATATATTTCTCTGATATTACTTCAATTTCTACTTAGAATTAGAATATTATCTGTATTTTCTGAACGGCCAATATTCAGATACTACTACATGAATGAGCTTATATAAATTCTAAAATTCAAAATTGGAATAAATCATAAATAGTAGCATCAAAATTGGAATACTTGTTAAGAAAAAGACGAGAATCTTTGTAGTTTTTATTACAATTTTAGTACATTGTCCAAGAATTTTGTCCAAGAATTTTTTTTTACATAAAATTATTACTCTGAAATCATATTTCGATTTATTAGTGTTCATATATTACTCGAAAGTAACAAGTATTTAACTATTTGTGTTCGTGGGTGGGGTGAGATTAATTTTTTTATATAACAATTTTGCATTCAATTCATTAGACTGCACTTGATCGTAAAATTAATTATGCCTAAATTTAGCAAAACAAACGCCGAAACTTGCTACAAGCTACTTTCACATCATGAGACCTTTAATTTTGTATGGAATGTAGGGTTTTTAAAATTTTAAATAAATGGCAAAATCACAATTCCCTTCTGCAGGATATTTGCCATTTAATTTATATGTATAGGCTGGACAAATGCTTTAAATTTTTAAATCTATTCTGAGCTGATTTCTTCTACATTTATGTATTATAGTACATTCATAATCTTAATTAGTTTACTCGTACCTATTGGGTATATTGACGTATTTAAGACCTTTTTACACGTTAATTACATTAGTTTAATTCAAATTGCACAAAAAAAACTCTCATACTTTTAATTTAAATTAACAATTCCTTACAACTTTGCAAAATAAAAATGGAATGCTTTGTTTTAATAAAAAGGTTAGGATCGTAGTTGCAGAGTATTGTAAAACACAATACGCGATTGGAATGGATTGTTTCGAGTTCATTTTGTGACTAAAATTGCATTTAGTTTGTAATATTCAAAGAGTACAATTTTTACCTCTATTTAAAGCCTCAATTTATTAAATGGTTGGACTATCGGCTATATTTACAATTGCTTCATAATATTACCTAGCTCATTCGCCCCATTTTAAAAATGACCCTACGAACTTTTTTAAGTGAATTATGGCACATTCATACATGTTATTATATGGCTTTTAATAAAGTTTCTAAAAAAAATTAGCCTTTTCAGTTAAAAATGGTATTTGCCAGTAGACCTATCGTACTATAGGTGTGGATATTGCATTATTAATTTTTCTAAAAAAAGATGGGCAGTTTTAGGGATCGTGGTGGTTAAAAAGCTCTACAATTTCAAGTGAAACATGAGATTTTGTGTGTAAATAATTAAAAAAAATATAATCAGACTGTGATTTAATTTTAATTAATTATCCCCGCTCCCTTCGAAATATGCGTCCTCATCATCGTCATCATCTCGATCATTTTTAGAGTTTTCCTTGTCCCCGAGAGAGCCTATTTAATTAAAATCAATAGAAATCAAATGGGAATTCTTTTAAATAACTCTTACTGCAGCTTGGCTTTCCCCTTGTCCTTGTATTTGCATACTCAACCCCATGTTTATCAACACACCAACAAAGCCCTGTTGAGGAATGGCATTGAAGTGGCTTATAAAATCCATCCACTTCGCATTGGGGTAGGTATCCACCTTTGATTAGGCAATTATTTAATTAATTAACGATCATAGGTAGCCATTTATGAATTAATTACCCAGTAGCCCCTTTGTAGTCTTCCTTCGGATTGCGTTGCAGGGTCGATCCGCCTTTGAAAAGCACCGACACCACTCTTCTCCGCTTACAAATACATCCCTGTCAAGATGGGGTGTCCAAACCATTAATGTCAATTCATAGCAATTTATATTAAATGTCAAATAATGGTCTACAACCCTCCCCGATCCCCCGAAACTCCCGAGAATCTTTTAATATATGAGGATTCCAGCCCATCTCACATAAATCCATATTTGTTTGTGTATCTCAATGTATTTTCTAGCTCATAAAACTCGAATCATTTCTCAAACTAATCTCTTTGAGCTTAACGATTGGGGGGATCCTTCCCAAAAATCAATACCCGCTGTATATTGTAGTTGTAGACTCTCATAGTCTCGTAATACGAAGAGATTGGGAGGTTGAGCTAATATTTACTACACGTATTTGTTCAGGGATTTCATTTCGGGTGCTATTCAAGAAGCGAGAGAGTGCGAAGGAATGCCCTGAATGCAAATGCCTTTCAAAATAATATAATCCCTTTGAAATCCGAACCTTTTTTTGCAAAATGGGGCTAATTGCAAGGCTCTCCAGAGGGGAATGAGCCCCTATAGAACTATAGGGGGACGGGGTAGGCTCAAAAACAATATTTCCTCACTAAATAAATCCTTATATCTCAAGGCATATAGACCATAAAATATTTAAATCCTATTATCCCATCCGTAGGATCCTTCCTACTAATATTAGAGTACTTACTTGTCGCTGTCGCAGCGATCTATGAAAGATTTAATGCAAGGTTCACTCCTGTCATTCTCCAGGTTGAAAAGTTCCTATATTAAAAAATTATTTACCATCCAAGAAATAGTTCTAAATCCAATTCCGGACATACCTTTAGCGAGAGGCTATCATCATCGTCTGAATTCAGGTGTCCAAACATGAATTGGACCTCTTTTTTACAATCTCGCGGAAATCGAACTGAATTCGGAAATGAAAACTCATTAGACTAATGGGGAATGATTGTGAACATTGTCTGGATCGTCTACTAATGGGTTTCATAATAACCCAAGTTGGCTCTAATTAATTAGCTCATTTGAGGGTGGTGGTGGTGGTGGGAGTAATCAATCTGTTTTTCGGAAATTCGGATATTAAAGGCCACTATTTAAGAGTTTTATGTACACATTTGTGTAATTTACTAATCTCCAATGGCCATATACGCTACGCTTGACTAGGTTCGGAACTTGGAAGGTATTATATGCGAAGGTATAATACCTTGTGATAGCTGGAATTAATTAAAACATTGTTCAAGAGCCAAAGTAGCGATTTCCTCTCTCAAACTTGTCGTAAATCCTCCTCCAAACTTTTTTCGAAGGCTTTTAATTAATTTTTTTTTCAATCTCAAGCCAAAATGAACCAGTATCTGGCTACGTACTACTCCTAGCTACCTCGTATATAAAGACTTGACATTATTCTAGTGAAAGAGACACTTTTTCTTTAAAAAATAATGGATTAATGTATAAAGTAAATAACTTTGAGGGGGGAGAAAGGGAAAGAAAGTGAAGAAAAAGTGCTCTTAGGGCTCTAGAATTTTATCAATTATGTACTATGTATCCGTACTCAATACCGGGTCTTATTCGGAGCCTATATCTCGGCGTCTCTGGGTTTTTTGCCTATTTTGGAGACCTCAGAAGAGCATATACTAGTAAAAAGTAGGGGGACCCGGGGGTCTTTCTCGGCTCTTGAAGACATTGAAGATTTCCCAAGACTTTGTGTGTAAAAAAAAGTTTGGCCATTGAAGAAGGGGGATGGATGAATAGTACGGAGCCATTTGGGATTAATTCTAGGAGATGATCCTCCTCCAGCCTCCTCCAGCCTACCCCATTTAACTCTGGATCGGGATCTTAGAGCTCTCTATTAATTTATTCTGTTTATTCAGAGATATCTAGCTATCTAGATAAACCAAGATAGGCGTAAAGAAGTAAACATGATTGAATTGAGAGGATTCCGAGGGCCGTAGCACGTATAATAATGTGTATTTATGTAAATGAATGAACATTCTTGAGTATACCTTGAGAATTCTTCGTCTTTCGGACCAATTTCCTCTTCAAAGTGTCCGCATGTACGACTGAGAACCAATCTAGGAGCCCTAAAAAATTCAAATGCATTAGAATATGACTACCCCACCAATCTAGCTGTGACTTACGATCTCCCATCGACTCGAGAGCCTTTTCAGAGCAATCCTCGACTTCTTTTTTTAATTAAAAAAAAATCAAAATTGAAGTTTAAAGTTTAAAAATTCTTTTAAAGACTTTTTTTCTGCACCTCTCTGAGGATTATTCTTTTTCATGTCGAGGACATCGTTGAAACTGTTAAAAAATTGGAAAAAATTAGGCTTTTTTATACCTATATTAGATTTAACCTACCTTCGCTGTTTATCCGAGGACGTCTTCTTGTAATTCGAATCCTGAGTGGAAATTTGAATACTTTTATTAGAAATCTGGCCATTTTTACTTTATTTTGAGCCCTTTTTTAGAGCTACCCTCAACATAAACACCCCTAGAATCCATTGAGCTTGAGAGGATTTGATCAATTTATTTTGTGCGATCCTATATGGACCCTTTCAAACGAGAATTCACACTCATCCGCCTTCCTCGAACTAATTAAGAGCCTTGTCTTTGCTCAAGGATCATGAGGGAATTGAAACTTTTTTTTTTCAAATTGGGTTAGCAGATTTATCCGTATCCTACATGCAGAATTGTATAGCCTCTCAACTTATTTGACTCTTCCCCTCATCGGATCTGACTTTTTGAGCCCTAACCCTTTAACATCACGTTCGGGGCTGGCTCGGATCCTCTTCACGAACGATAAACTTTAAGCATTTCACCACGCCGCTTCCCTCCGCCGTCTCGAATGAGTGAAAAGACATTCCCATTTGGCGAGGGCCACGGAAAGATGTGGGGTTTCGCCGTTCGGCGAGGAATACAAGTATATCTTTGGGAGTTTATCTATCTACTTTTGACTCTAGCCCGTTGTAGAGATAACCCCTTACTCTTAGCTAGTTTCTACTAATCCTGAATTCATGCCTATACTACTAGATATATCATATAGCTCTATACCTTGTACTTGGAATATCGATCCATCTTTCCTCCCTCCTTCTTCCCTCCTTCGACCGACTCCTCCTCAAGTCTCCAGCTTGCCGCCTTATCCCAAACCCCCGACTTCTTTTTGCTGCTCGTTCGCTGCCCCGACGTCCCTTTCACTCCTGAAAAATCCAAACACATATACACACAATGGTTTCACTCATTTCCGGCAAAAACACATCTACTTTCTCTTTTTGAAGCCTTTGTAATGCCCCAGCTAGACCTAGATCTCTTTTTGAAACTTGCATATTCTTCTATTCCGTGTACAAGTTACGGAGAAACTCAGTTGGGATCATACTAAGCCATAAATATGAATGCATAATGCATATTTGATTCATTTAAGACCCTTTGAAACTCTTAACCAATACCCACATATGCAAATCCACATTGTAGACTCGGGTAATTATTTTTCCATATTAAATCCTCGTACTTTCGACTACTTTCACGGCCCTTTAATGCCTTTTTTGAAGCTAATCTGCGAGGGGAAAGCTCACAGAATAGCTTAGAGCGAGGGTACGAGTATTAGGTACAAAATAAAACCCTCAAAAGTTAATTGGCATTGTTTATTGAAAGCTAGTTAGGTACGCCGTCCGCCGTAGTGGCTCATCCTCAGATAAAAGAGTTTCATATTCAATTTGAGAATAATCCAGCGGCCAATTCCTTTTATAATATGGCCGGGGAACCCTCCAGGTACACCGAGAAATGAAAGATGAGCAGACATAAAATTTTGCTCACAAAATCTCGTCTATTATTAGGTTCTAGGCTCTTTATTTTGCATTTGGACACGAGTTTTACACATACTTTGTTGTTTTTTGGCTTTTTTGCGCATTGTTTTCTTCTACGGGGTTCCTAAACTGCTTGCAAATATGTCAGTTTCTTTATATATATTCCTTTCATGAACGGGAGATAAATCAGAACAGATTTGGGGCGATTTATCTTTATTTCGGGTTCGGATAAATCCGAGAGAATTCACTTTCTCTGAATTTCGGGGGAAAGTCGAGTTTGTGTGAGGATATATCATTTTGTGCTAGTATGTGTGATGTATTAACATTTAACATAGATAAAGGCTGCACACACAGGGTAGGGGGGCGAATGTTTTACCCGAGTGCAAATTGCTCCTTTCATGTTTTTACAAATAACGGTCTAATCTATCAATCTTGGAGTTCTCGGGAATCGGGGAATTCAGGGATTTATCAAGTGTTGAATAAGGATTAAAACTACTCACTCCGTTGAATGGTTTGTTTTTTTATTTAGGTACTTTCAGGTACTTTCAAATAATAACAATAAACGGGTTCAGGGTGTAGAAAGCCCGTTCTCTTTTGAAGTAATTTTGAAGGTTTAAATACTGACTTTCTCGCAAATTTCCCGCCAAAATTCAAATTTTTTCGAATTTCCCGCCCGCCTAATCCCAAATTCCGCCATTTTGAATTTTCCCGCCCCAAAAGAATGGCATTCCGGGTGTCAAGTTCAAATATTCCTTCATCCCCCGCCCCCTTTTTGACCTTTGACCTCGCCATCTTGGCCCCTTGACCGAGGGGAGAGTCATGGGGGGTCATGGGGTGCACAGTTTGAGGTCAAGGGTCAAGGGGGTTCGAGGGGTTATCGGGGTAGACGGCCAGAGAGACGGCCGGACGGACATACCGAGAACGAATCCGCCCGTTTTTTTCATAAATTGAGAGAACGGGCTAAAGAGTAGGAACGAAAGATAAAATCATTAATGATAAATAAAGCTGTTTTCTCCGTGTACTATGCACTCGTAAATTGGTAAACAAATAAATTCAAGAGTTTAAGGGCTAAAGGATGAATCGATAAACCGATTCAATTGGTTTTAAATGGCATGTATACCTCCGTAGTACCTACTCGTCCCTCTCAAACATTTAGCAATCGAAATTGGCATTTCCCTCGGAACTTTGTAAAATCTGGGAAAGAGTTGCTGAAACGCAGCCGGGCTACGGAGGGGATCGATTGGGGGATAGGGCACACAAAACCCCAGGGATTTTGCCCTCCCATTTAAGGATGGATGTAAAATTTTATTGCGGAATCCATCCGAAGAGCCCTGATTATAAGCTTTAATACAATGTTCAATTTAGCTCTTGTTCAGAGATCTCAGCGACAGATTGGCAATTATTTTTTTAAAAGATTTATTTCAACCACGTACCTTTGCATGGACAGAATCCTTTGCAACTGACTTGGATCTTTGTATTTTGTAAACAATTATGATAGTCGAGCCGACAAAGTGAAGAGTATGTCCTATTGTCGGTTGCACAGAGGAATACGGGTTTCACGACGGGGCAGGGCGAGCAAGATCTGTTTTTTCAAGCAATAAATGTCAAAATCCCTCGAATTATATTCAGATTTCAGATTCTACCTGTAGTTATTGCTGTAAGATTTGAATGCATCAACGGAGGATGACGAGGATGAGGGTGTAGTTGAGCTTTTCTCCTTCCCAAATTCAAAATCTTCATCAGAATCCTCATCATCATCATCTAGGTCATCCATATCTGAATCATCATAGTCTGAATACTCGTCAGAATATTCATCCTCCTCCTCCTGGACTTTTTTCACCACTTTGGGCTCTTTAAAGTTGACCTTTGACCTTGGGATGACCACATCTCTGAGAAATTGGACAAGATTTAGATTTAGAAACATTTTTTGAGTTAGGAATTTGCATTAAAATGAATTTGGAGAAAGCCTGTCCATTCGAAATAGATTAAATTAAATATTAATTGAATTAATTCAATTAAAATGATCCTTCCGAGACGATCCGCACCGTGTTTACTCCAGAGGAGCTCCCGGGCTGTGTTACTCCGCATGTTTAATTCATGACCAATTCCACTCGGGTCTTTCTTTTGAAACCTTTGATTTCTCAAAGGTTCTCAAAGGTTTTCCAGATACTCTACCGGGGTAGGCTACACTTTCAGCAGAGCCTCGTCGACTAATTGTGCTCTGAATCGAGAGGTCATTAACTATGAATGTAACACTCTACTTTTTGAATTATTAAACTCGGGGGCAGACCTTAAAAACTCAAAAATTCTCACCCATTTCGATTAATTTCCTTTTTGCTCACACAAACGGCTGTGAACTCATCCTCGAGAAGACATAGCTCTTTACTCTTGCACTTGAGAGCTTGGCATAGGTCGCCTAAATTTAAAAAAAGGATTTTAATACATTGTAGATATAAAATTGACATGATTTAAGCTTTTGTAGGTAGAAATATGACAAAATACTCACTTCCAGCATCAAGAATCCACGTCTTTTTCCCCTCCGCCTTCTTCCCCGTAAAGATGCTATTCTTCAACTTGCTCTCCTCCTGTTCCACGAGAGTCAGAGGACCATTATAAATAACATTTGAATTTTTAGATTGGATTCCAAAGTTGATTTAAAATTCCATTAGTCTCTAACTGGTCCGTTCTACGAACAGTATGACTATGAATAAGTATTAGTATGATGGAGAAAGGAGAGTTGAGCGATAAGCTGGCTAGGATTGAGCAACTCTTCTCAAAAATCCCAATCCCTCGGACCCTTTTATTTAATCCCCTTATCAGTACCTACTACACACCGACTACGGACTCTATTATGATCTGGAAATCCTGCGAGGAAATGGAAAAAAAGCATAGGCAGCCCCGGAGGATATATTTACTACATACAACTATATAGGAATTGCAAGGGAAATAGAGCAATTTAGAGGGGAGTTTACTCTCGAGGAGGTAGTACTACGTGAAAAAAGGCCAAAGTTAAATAAATGAAGAATTTAAAAGAGTCGGAGACGCCTCGAGGTCCGTGTTTCGGTCAAAGTGGCCATTGCTGCTTGCTTTTTCCCAGAGTAGGCTCCCCAAACTCTTCATTTAAGGGCTCCACTTTTGCAAGTTAAGTTTGGAGGGGTTAGCCCGGGTGAAATATATGCGAAAAACCGCCCATTTTGAGCCCTTTTAACTCTTGGTGGCCGTTGGGGCTCCCGGGTAAGTTTTTCCAAGTCGGAAACTTTTTTTTAAGGAACCCTTTTCGAAAGATAAATCCTCAGCCAAGTGTCGACTTTTTCTTCCAAGCTCTGATCAAGCAACGAGCCGAATCTATGTAAGTATTTGTATTTAAACAAGGCCGTAGGAATGAAGCGAAGCCGAGCAAATAGACTGAAATGTGTAGAAAGAAAGGAGTCAACAAAATAGTCAAGTTTTCAAATTCGCCGAGGAGCGATCTCAAGTAGTTTTTTTGCGAGGCGACGTCATAAAGTTGGAATTAGTGCTCTCTTTGCCCAGAATTTCGCTATATATCCAGATATATTTTCATATAAAGTCATGAATTAAATTTGGAAGGGCACGCGACAATTCCCAACTCGTTCCTCGTCGTCGTGTTCCAATTTGTACAAGTTTTTATGATGGAATTCACTCCCTCCGATAAATCTACAGAGTATTCGGGGTTCGGAGCTGTACTCGATAGTGTATCGAGTCGATATGTACAATTCAAAAGCATGTATGGCCATATTTTCGTAGTACTATATAGGGAAAGCGGGTTCAGTTGGGACTTGGGATGCAAATCAATAAAGAAATTGCGATGCCAAAATACTAAATAATCATTCCATATATTCCATATATTCCTAGTACAATTCCATCTAGTTTATGAGAGCTCTGGCAAACCAATTTCCCCTCAATTCACCAAGCATGATCATTTATACCTAGGCTAGCTAGCTAGAGATATATCAGAATTTCTCCAAACACCTCACCATATCCTACTAGGAATAATAGGTACGATATTATATTGTATTGTATTAGGTAGGTCTAGGCCTATGATATTACGGATATTATACGCCCCGTATCTGAGCTCGTATTTCAATTCCATTTTATTTCCACCGAATTCGGGCCGAATTTCCAAACTTGGAACTTTCCCCCGAATCTCTCGTGGCTCGATCCGAATTCACGGGGTGCAGTAGGTACGACGGAGAAGTATAACTTGAGTTTTGAATGCATAAATTTGGGAGCTCAAGATGAATAAATTAAATTCTAGGAATATACTGATCATATAAAGCATAGGAAAGCTGTTATTTCACTCGAGAAAGCTCTTGTAAATGATCTCAGACTCGGTGCATTATGAATTACATGTAATTATTAATTGCATAGGTTCACAATGGGGTCTTAATGGCGTTGGGTACGTCTACCATCAATAAAAATGTTCCCAAAACTCGCATAAAAACGGACCCGTCCAAGTACATGTAAAAAGAAGACTCTGGAGTGACATTCCATCCGAAGATGGAGACGACTTTTTTCAATCTCCTGTACAGCTTGCACCTCCCTATTATACCTGCTATTCCTCCAAAGCCCTGTACCTTTATATCGTAGTACTGATAAGGAGCTCGAATGCACTTGGAATATGTTAATCTTATTGGTTTGTAGGCTATTGCATATGGGACTTTGAGGAGGATGAGTGCAAAGGAGTTTAAGGAGTGGGAGAGGAGGCAGTCTGCACTCAGGATGACCACTTTTGGAGATCCCTTGCAATGGAGATGGGCTCTTGAGGATTGAACTTATACCATTCATTGCCCTAGGGTCTTAAAATGGTATATTCAATATTGAGAATGCATATATAGCCTTAAAGAAACGCCATATAACACCTATACTTCTCAAAGAATGAAAGAATTCACCCAAGAATAACTCTAAAAATATCTAAATATGTAAATTCTGTAGATAATCTTCAAAATGCATTTAAAACTAAATTACCCATTGATTAAATTATATTTTAGTTAACTGTTTATCCAATTCTTGACTTATTTATGAAGACTTTACATCTGAACGGCGTTAGTTTGCATTGGGGTAGCTAAATAATACTATTTTGGGGTTTGGAAAGATACTATTAACCTCCGGATCTAATATTATTCCATTTCCAATTGGAAATATAGAGCTTTAATTAATAAATAAAATTTTAAATGAGTGCATACCTCTTCGGCAAACTCAAAATCCCCATCAAATTTCCTTTTCCTCTTCCCCTCGACCCCTCCAGTCACAAGGGTGAGGGCAATCAGTCCAAAACCAATCACATAACACACTTTCCAATGCATTTCACTCGTGAGTCCCAATCTGGGCCAGATCCAACTTGTTTTGAAGACTTTAATTAAATCCGTAACTTCTGCAAAGGGGTGAATTGTTCAAATTCAAACCCCTTGAACTCAAGTTTCGATGTTCCCTTTTGTGTGCGTGTCTCCCGCGGGGAACACTTTATAAAATGTCCATTTTTTTAATTGAAAAATACACCGAATTATTTAATTGGAGTGAGATGGTGAAGGAAAATAGCGCGAGAATTCGGGGAGCTCCGGAGAGAATGTTTTGGGGACCTCCTCGAGTGACTTTGGCTCTGTGTAATGGCTCACAAAACCTTAAAAGCGAAGGAGCCTATACAGCTTCAACCTTCGAGCAATGTTATATTGGATATATGGGAGAAATGCGCAGGATTTCATCTTCCTTTCGACTCGATCCTCAACCCTTTTTCTTCCCAATGTCCTCATACTCTTCAAGATAGGCTTATATAATGTAAGGTAGGTACTCCTAATGCTCCCTTGATCTCGTCCCTATCTGAAAGCATAAAAACGTAAGCTATACTATTAGATATCAGTAGCACCTTTAGAGAAAGAGGAGGCTAAGGCCCCCCTCAGAGTGACTGATTTCCTTTTGCACAATGGAATGCATAAATGAGTTTTTTCTCCCATTATGTATAATAGTTCACCTTTATCCGATCCACTCCTTTGCCCAAATGAATGAATTTAATAGGAAAACCGAAAAACGCTTTCATTTCAAGTTTTTTAATAAATCTCAAGGCTTTGAGGCTATAATAATAATGTAATGTGATATGAATTCGACTAAAAATATTCAAATATACAAAAATTGAGTGAAAAAAATTGATATAAATATGAAAAACTTGTAAGATTATAGGAAAAGGTCATCTAAATAGTCGTCAAACTCTTCCTCCCTTGATTTTGACTCTGGTAGGACTAGGGGTCCTCTCCAAATATCCTCCGAGACCTTACTAGGATCATCCTTGACCTCCTCAGGCTCTTTTTTCACTTTACCAAGGTCTACTTCGACCTCCTCCACCTCTCCTTTGATTCTCTTGTGATTTTTCTTTGAGCTACTGCTTGATTTCCTCTTTTTTGGCTTTTTAATCACTTCCTTCCGCTTTTGATTAAAATTGAGCTTGAGGGAACATTCTGGACATAGGCCTATTTAAAATTTTAAATTCAGATTCAATTAATTCTTAAAAAATTCAATTTAAAGGGCAATTCTTACGTAATTTGACTAGTGCATTCTTTTTGACACCCTCCTCCAGGTATGCAAAATTAGCTTCCCATGTCTTTAAATTCTCTTTCATTGTACAATGTTTCTCTCCACATGAGAATTGACCTCGGCCATCAACCAGTTCAGTTTGTGTCCTCCATCTCATTGCCACCTGCGTAAAAGTACGTTAAATTTTAGCATTTAATTAATTTGCAACATGTAAAAGGGTCACCTTATTCTCTCGAAATCGGGAAAGGTCACAAATACAATATTCTTTAAATAATTTATCATGATATTTCTTTGCAAGTTGCTTCTCCCACGTATCTGCATCATCAGAGTCAGTCCAAAGGAATTTATGATTCTCCTCAATGATGTCACGGTCCCTTTTATCCTTTGAGGTATCCCTCCCCGGGAGTTTAGCACCCGGATAATATAAATAATATTCATTAATTAGCTTCCGGTGACGTTCGTAAGCATTTAGAGAAAAGTAAGAGTTTCGATATGATTCTGCCTTTGCTTGCTGCATGTCAAAGAATGACCTTGGAGGGAGACCTGGAGGATGGAATGGTTAATTAGATAAAATTACAATAAATGTGTAATTTTTGGCACCTTTCTCGACAACTGAGACAGATGGTACTGGGTTGACGTTGGTCTTTTTGGTGAGGTCTTTCCTCCGCTCCCTCTCCGCCTCCTTTTCCTCATCATCCTCGAAATCTGAACCATATTCATCCAGATCCTCATGAAAGACCTTTTTCCTTGAATCCTCCGTCATTTTTCACCCGGGTTGACCCCTGAAAATATGGCGTACATTTAATTATAAATAAATGGTCATAAAATCGACATTTTTTTAAAGAAATTTAAACTTACGTCGTTACGACCAATTAAGTCAAATGTGTTTTATGACACGATTGTTCCTCCGCTTCTAAAGATGTCCAAGAAGTGGACAAGGGTGGTGGCAATGGATTCGACAATGGGTACTGCAAAATTAGCCTAATTAAAATTACAATTTGCAAACTCGAGGAATTCTTTTTTTGGCAGATTGGCAAATTCAAATAAAATAAAAGAATTTGGGCTAGATTTTAGGCTTTCTGCAGCACCCCTCGACTCTTGAGGACAACGGTTTTTTTTAAACTTTTGATTGTATACGATGATTTATTTAATTGTTTAATTAATATATGTAATTAGGCCTAATTAGGTACAATTTTTAATCATTTATGGATGTTTTTAAAAATAAAATTGAAGGGGTTTCAACGGCGGCTTTCGGTCGTCTATTCTTCTTTATTCATGGAGCCTCTTGGACATTGAAGATTTGATTCCAGAACCCATCTTGGACATTGATGAGCCTAGCTTGGACATGGATTGTGACATTGATGACTTGAGTTTACTCATTGAGGAGGAAATCTTTCCTAAAAGACCACTCTTTTCCTCTCCGACTGGCTCCACTTCCATTTGTGGTGGAGGAGGAGCTGCTGCTGCAGCCTTCTTCTCATTGAAGTTCTTGCAACCGGATAGGCCAGACCTTTGTTAATTATTTTTAATGGTAATTCAAATTGCATTAGAAAGATCAAGGTATATATTTTTTAACCTGTAAAGTCCAGATCCTCGGCCTCGACCCCTCCCCATATTTGTCCCAGATCCTCCTCCTCCTCCCATTGTACTTTTTGAAATATCATTCATTGAACCACCCCCTTGAGGACCACTTCCTCCTCCTGCCATGGACAACCCTGATGCATTTGACCCTGCACCTTTAGATCCCGTAAAAGATAGTGCAGATCCAGATCTGAGATGATTTATATACAAAAAAGAATCATTTTAGAATTCTTGGCTCTAAAAAAATCCAAAAAATCCAACTTACCCCGAAGCAATTCCAGAACCGGAAGCTGCACCTGCACCTGTAGACCCTCCACCTTCAATGGCAGACTTTGAGTCAGCACCTCCAAGCAAAAGTGAGGATGAGGATGGTCCAAGACGCCCTCCACTTGCACTAACCCTTGGTCCATGCTCAGATTCAACCTTTGAGATAATCGCTGAGGACTCATCCTCTTCTGCCACCTTTTTACTATGCTTCTTTTTACCAAAGATCCACCATTTCTTGCCCATCTTGACCTCCCTTGACCTTAACGCCCTTAGAATGCCTTTAGAATTTAGATGACAGTAGTATACACTGAAGAATTTAGATAACTTTTAGAATTTGGACTAAAATTTTAGAAAATCGGAATGTTTTTTTTGCATTTGAATTTTTTAAAGGGTCAAAGGTCAAAGCTATATCTAAGGAAATATCCTATAGTTTACTTTGGCTAATTACTTAACCTTTGTAATGCATCCTAGTATACAAATACTTTATATACGTTCAATACAAAAAAAGAAATGTTCTTTTGAGTCCTTTGTCATTCGAAAAATGTAGACTTTAATGAGTACAAAATAATTAAATACAATTGTTTTACAGAGAAGTCTAAATTAATTTAATTAAAGATGATCTTATTTACGAGCTAGCACAAAGTAGGGAAGCAAAATGCCTAAAAACAGTAGGGTCATATCCTTTAAAGTTTTCTAGTCCAACTTGATATCGACACTCTTCAAAAAGTGGCATTTTCTTTGTCATCCAAACCACATTCTTCTCCCCACTCTCCTCATTATCCAGATCTAGTGTATTAAGCTGAAATATAGCAAATTGAAAGTCTTGCCCTGTAGTATGAATTGTGTAGCTTGTCACAGGTGATGGTAGGGTTGACATTAGCTCATTCTATATTGAAATCAAAGTTTTTATCGTAAATCTTGGAAGAATTTTAAAGAATTTAAATTACCCCAAACGTTCTTTTAGCATTCAAAAGAGCTGTAGCAAAAGCACAAAGAATTGTAGTGCCACCAAATCGATCCAGAGTCCATCTTGGATGAATATGAGTGAATGAACCTGGGATTGTATGTGAAAAGATTGTTCCTCGAACGTAAGGGAAGGTGGTTGAATTAAATGCTAGGATGTAGTGCCACCAAATCGATCCAGAGTCCATCTTGGATGAATATGAGTGAATGAACCTGGGATTGTATGTGAAAAGATTGTTCCTCGAACGTAAGGGAAGGTGGTCGAATTAAATGCTAGGAGGATAAAGTACGTAAATTACAACTTCATGTTCAAAAATATAATAGAAAAAAAAATTACTTGTAAAATCTGATGATTTGTAAATGTTTGATTCTTCAAAGTTAGCAAGTGGAGAGAAAGGGTAGGTTGAAGGGATGATTTCATCCTCCTGGATCTTACTCGAAGGCGGAGGAAGTTGTCCTTTACTTAGGATTGTTATAATTGGATTCATTTTGAAATGAACTGAAGACCCTTCCCTTTGTAGACCCACTGAAAATTCCTCGTTATTCACAAGGACCTGATCCAGAGCATTTTGAGGGGATATCATGTCACAAAATCGAATAAAATTCCTTGCAAGAATCATGTTTGATCTTTCTGCAAGGATCCCTTTTTCTCGTGGATAACCGTGACTGGGGATCCTTAAATTTCGAAGATATGGCTTTCGAACAACCTGTCCATCCCACATAAATGCTTGTTTAATGTATCTGCAATTAGAATTTTATAGAAATTTTAATAATCTTAAAAGTAGGTATAAAATATTTTAAATATACCGATGAAGTTGAGAATCATCCACCTTTTTCTCCAGCTCTTCGTCCAATTGAAACGGGAGACCTTGCCTGAGAACACTTTTGGTAAATGCTTGAGCTTGGGCAACCCCCTCAATGGGGAAATTGTCTGGTGAAAAGATTTTTGCAAATTCTGGATGCCAATCAGGATGAGATGCATCTTGAGCCGGTGGTGTAGGGAATAATTGAGGAGCAGATGGCCTAAATGAAAAATAGATTAATTACTCATTTATTAATTATTGATTTTAAAAACTTACACAGATTCCAAATCTTTATAGGGCTCAGGGACAGGGTTGACCATTTTAAGATACTCATTCAGGTCAGTCACTTCTAGATTTTTAACCAATTTCCTCAACCTTATTTCTGACCCTGTATTTGCAATTTTTTGCTTCCTCCAACGCTGCCACGAGTCCCTCCGGAGTCGTATCATATTCTGTGGCATATTTAGAGCTAATGTCAGCCTCATGATGACTTCTGAAACAAAATAAAAACAATTTTAAAAATTGAAATTAAAAACTAAAAAAATAGACAAAAAAATCATAATTAAAGTTTGCCCTCATAAAATTCATTTTTTACCAGAGGCATGAGGTCAAATTACCTTTAATTAAACGGGGAAGATGCTGGGCTAATTAATTAACAATTATTTGACCTAATTAGGTGTCAAAATTAAATAATTAATTGAATTTTAATTAATTTTTGAATGCCGGAGCTCGTCCAAATTCAAATAAAATTTTTACCGCGTTTTTGACACGCTTAAGGATTAGACCGTTCCAAAATTTACACAACATTACTGATACTAATACCTACTAATCACTAATCAGTAATCACACCATTTAATAAATTAGTATGTTTATATTAATTTAGGATTAGTAAATTCAGCAAAATTTGAGATATAAGGGAGATATTTGTAGAGTTTGTATTAAAAGAAATACTTGCAATACTTCTAGACAAGTATTACAAAAATTGCTTTGAAAATTCCACGTGAATTTTATCAGTCTTTTTTAATTTTCTCTTACGGAGATTTACATGTTGACTGAATGCAACCAGCGTACTTAACCTTGAAAAGTTAAGCAACGTGGGCCTGAATTTCCGATTACGGAAACAAGTAAGGCGCGGAAAGTTAACCCTTACGTGGATTTGGATAAATCTATTTTTGCTCAATTTTTGCTCAAAATTTTGAAATTATTATTCTTTGCAGTTCTGTTATTCAATCCAGGTCCTGGATTAGAATCCAAATAATTCAATTTATTCCAATTAATAATTAAGAGTTAATTAAAGACAATTAGTACGATATTATATATATATAATTTATTATTTCACTATTTATCTTGTGGATAAATCATTCCAATTTCTTTCCGGATATCCTCCATTATTCCCGCAATTAAAAGAGTTTCTTCAAGGGACATGAGTGGACTTTCTTTTAACCCTGCTTTCAAGATTAAAATAATTTAAAAAATAGGTTAGTAATTGCAAAGCTTATAAAATAGATCATTAACCATTTGCAAGGCATCTCCGTACTTCTTCAATTTCATGGGTAAATCCTGAGCTGTTTATAAACATAAACTTTTTCTCTGGAGGTGCACCCGGAAGTGGAAATTCCCTTGTAATGATTTCATTTGAAGGTAATTGCGTAATAGTGTATGAATTTGGACACCAGAAGCTGTTCATCTATTGATTAAGATGTAAAAAAGGGTAAAGTGTGAGGGATTTATGATTTGTATACCGTAAGAGTCCCTTTTGTTCCGTATAAGATTGCTTGATTTGACATTTTGACCTCTGTAGATATGAGTAGGGTGGCCAGGATGTCCCCAGGGAAGGTCAGAGTAGCAGATATATTCTTATCAACTCCCTCCTCATTTAAAATCCCACTAGCTTGAACTTTGAGGGGGCCAGAACCGAATAGATGAGTCAAAAGTTGAATCTGGCCAAGTGTGATTAATTTAAAATGGGAAATATAATGTCCAGAATTAAATTAATACCGAGTAAATCCCCTTGTCGAGGAGTCCTCCTCCTCCAAGGTCCATTTTGGCAGTTCTCGGACGATTGCTTGCAGAACCGAATGTAATTAGAACGTTCTTGACATCCCCTATTCGGCCGGAAATGACATCATCTTTGAGAGCTTTATAAGCTGGGAAGCATCTACTCCAAATCCCCTAAGAAAAATTCATTTTAAATTGACCTATTGATTAATTAAGGGTGGTAAAGATGTCCTAGTATACCTCCATTAGAAATAGACCCTTTGACTTAGCCAAATCAATCAGCTCTGAAGTCTCCCTTGAATTCATGCCCATTGGTTTCTCCACAATTACATTCTTCCCATGATTCAACGCATCCCTCGCCGTGGCCAAATGGAATGGATTAATTGTACCAATGTAAATGACATCTAAAAAGGAAATAAACACTTTAATAAAATACATGTATTTAATTGGATCTTACCCAAATCAGGATCCGAATAGAGTTCCTCATAAGTCCCATAAAACTTTGGGATTTTGTGTTCATTCGCAAATTTCCGGGCAGACTCGAGGGATCGGCCTGCCACAGCCCGGGGGGAGTGTTGATTTGGGTCAAGGAGTGACATGGCACTAACAAAGTCATGACATATATTCCCAGTTGAAAGGAAACCCCAACGAAGTGGACCCTTTGACAAATCCATCCTTTTGGGATCTGGATCCTCTATAAATCCGGACTACTACTACAATAGTACGGATTAAAGATACAGATTCTATTTAAGACCATACGATGGAGACCTTGAATCTAAAAAATTAATAAACCCGTTTTATATATATGAATTAAATTACCTGGAATTAAAGGGAATCGGAAATTTATTTTGTGCTTTGATCGGCAAGTTGACCTTGATTCATTTCGATATATGCGCTCTTTTTTCATATCAAATTATAAACCTTTTTCAACCAAGTGCTGATGCTTAAAATAATACTTTAAAGTATATTCCCTATTAGTTTGTACTAATATTGTAGTACTACTACTAGCTCAATTTTTCAATTTAAGGCTAAGACTTGAGAGTTTAAAGATGAAGATGACGAACAACGGCATACAAATTACGATATAAGTTCATAATACAGTTTAATTTGGCTCTGAATTTACATTAAAAATTTTAAAATCGATAAAAATTGCCTGCATTGACATGTAGTTTGACATTGTAATTTAGGGTGGAGGTTTGCTGTCTCGTCTTTGCCCCCAAAAGGGCAGGCTTCCAGTTTGGCTTCCCTGAATCCTTGACCTTGACCTCATCTCGGCTCACATTCCCCATCAAACCCTTATACTTATCCGAAGGGCTATAGGAGGGGTACTTTTGCTCCCTTGCCTTTGATCCTGACACCCATACCCTTCCGACATCCTTCTTATCCCCGTTTTTGGGACGAAGTCGTCCAAAATCATAAGTCTCTTTCACTCCATCAGGGTCTTTCGAGTCGTAGAAAGGGTTTTTGGTAAAGTATTCCTACATAAATGAGTCAGATTTAAGTTTAAAAATGCCTTAATAAAGTTAAACTATTTAAATTGCATACATTAACATGTCCAGCAGGTACAAAAACGCCATCAATCATCTTCCCCACCTCCTTTTCACGCAACCCCTTCCTTATATCAATTGAATCTTTATAAGGATCCTTCCTAAATAACAATATATGATGTATTTCATTAACTATCAGTCATAAAATGTCATAAATTACATGTAATTTGGATATGGATTGATTGTGACATCAATATATCCATATCCTGTCCCTTTCTTCCCGGGTTTTGTGTAGAAATTCCGAAGTTTCTTGTCTTGACCCGAAGACTTTACATCCTCTCTCACCGCTGGACTTAAATCTAGGTTCAATTATAAATATATATTCAATTAATTATGATTTTAACCAAAAAATTTAATTGAATACATGAAAGACGCTTTCCAAAACTTGAGTAAAGGCTCCCAGAACCGTTCAGGCAAACTCGAGGGAAAGTTGTAATAAAAGTTGATTCGCTAATATTCTTTTTTGGATCATTCTTCCTTCAGAAATTAATTAATTGCAACTGTAATTTAATAGAATATTAAGTGCAATATTACTCTAAAAAGTTTGAGGTCTCATATGGAACTTTTTCGTTGATGCTTTTATATGGGGACTGGTCGAATGTCCAATCATTCGTAGCTGCTTTACATTTAGGCCATCCAATCACCTTCAAAAAAATAAAAATTGATGCATCACACAATTTACAAACTTAAAAGACTTGATATAATTATAATTTACAGGATATGGAGGCTTTCCTGTGGAACCCTCTCCTCCGACATCTTTCCCCCAGTCCCTTTCATACCAGCCTACAATTTACAAATGACCATGTCCAGTTTTATAAAGTAATTATTTAAAAATTGTACTTCTTTTTGTGTCAATCGGCTTCAAAACGGTTAGGTCATAGGGTCTGTATTATATAATCAAAATTTAATACCTAAATAAGCTATGAAAAACCTTGAATCTGAATTAGGTAAAAGTGTTTACCCGTCTCGGAAAAGTCCCACTTTTTCCAGGTCACTTCGTCCATCAAAGTCTCCCATCAGTCTCCCTTATCAAACCTAACCTACCTAATTCATCTACCTAATTAATAATTAATTACTAATTAGTTAATCTTCAATTTAAACCTATATAATAATTAGTAGCCGGTACTTATAGTTATAAAAGCCTAATTTTTTTGTTTCAAAACGTATTTTCAGCGTATTTCAAAGGTACCCACTGATTTAGTAGGTATTTCAAAACGTAGTATTTTTATTTTTGATTGTTTTTTCAACGTTTGGTAAGCGTTTTGTAATCGTTTTATAAACGTTTCGTAAACTTTTTGTAAACATTTTGTAAATTAATAAAAAAACGCCATTTTTCAAACATCTGGACCCAATTGAGATTTAAGCTAATTACGAGATTTGTGCTTATTTTTAATTAATTAGAACTAATTAGTGCTAATTAATTTCGTTTTAATAGGCTAATTAGGTGTAGGGTCGAAGT